>JAGYHZ010000090.1:0-18480 GCA_024244195.1 Ascosphaera aggregata | reverse complement strand
TCTCTGCGAGATGGTACCCGCTTATCTTTTCCGGCAGCATCGTACTGCAGTTCGGCGAGCTTCCAACAGAGCAGCATAGGTTCGCCGTCAAGTTCAGACCATGTGCTGCTTGCACAGCATAGATCCAGCCATCTTCTTATCAGTGGCACGCAGGATATTCTCGTTTACTGCTGGATATTCAAGCTTGTATCTTATCTACAAGATCATATCCATGGTACCAATCTTGAATCAGCACTTCGAAACATGGATGGTAACCTTGCTGCTTACTGTTGGATTTCAACTCCGAACGATTGAGTAAGCGGTCATTATCAAGGGAAGAAAAAAAGTAAAAGAGGTGCCAAATGCTCAAGGTAGCGGATAGGAAATGTTGGCATCGCGTATATTCGCTAACGATGAGGGCCGATCCTCTTGGTAGAATACCGTCAAAAGTTGGTATGTTTTTGTATCAGGTTGTTTTACGGCTTTTGGTTGAAATTCACTCGATACTGTATCTGATCTTGGATATTGACTGTCTACAATGTCAGCACTTTGCGCTCTTTCATAGGTCTCGCCTTGCACAGGTACAATTGAGGTTGAGAGTATGCGCACCTCTTTGACTTACCAAAATGGTGTGTTTTGTGTCGAGAATAGTGCCTCGAGTAATGAAACCCCCTCTGACTTCGAATACTCGAGATGGAATAACCTCGGCCGTACCCGTTTTGCCTTTTTGTGATATACGATACTTCTTATCGCGCTGCTTCAGATCACGCAGCGATTGAAGCCTATCGACGAACGCCATCGCTAACCGAGCCATTAAGCTCGGCGGTTTCGTTGCTTTCTCTGATATCTCATACTCAATGTTATTATGCTTATCTTTGATACCGCAATAACCGCAAGAGACCGGGACAGGCCCTACCTTCATGGCTTCACGGGTATGCAATTTTTGTCGGTACAAATAAACTTCGCCCGCGATGCCCGTCCTATAACCACCAGTCCCACGACGGTTTTCCCCCGTCGAGCTGATTTCCTTTCAATCTCTTCTTCCTCCTCTCCCTTTAAACTCCAGATCGCACGGTCACTTCGAAATATTTTTGTCTGAAGCGTGCTTGAGGGTATTAGCTTACGTTTCTTGTGGGCTTTCCGAGGCTTTTGAAACACGCTGAACCTTGCTCCTTCTCACGCTCAGATATATTTCGTCGACAGAATGGGCATCTACCCTCAAGAAGGAGATTTGTACCCAAGGGCAACGGCGACGGGCAACGATGTGGAGGCTGGAACGAAGGAGTTTACGGCCTCGGAGTCCGAGGTAACCTCCCAGACTGATGCTGAGGTTCGCCTCGAGCGAGGCCTGAAGGCCCGTCATATCACTATGATTGCTATTGGAGGTGCTGTTGGGACTGGCTTGTTGATCGGAACAGGATCTGGTCTTGCAAGGTCAGTACTGTGCATATGCTATGCTGCAGATGCGAGCAAGTCTCGAATGGGCGCATGGCGCGCGCTGCCCCTGATCACCAGACGTGTACTGACTAGTCTCATACAGGGCTGGTCCTGGGCCTATCATGATCTCGTACTCTTTTGTAGGGTTCATAGTCTATCTGGTTATGTGTGCTCTCGGAGAGATGTCAGCTTGGCTTCCTATCCCAAGCGGTTTCACAGGCTATGCTTCTCGATTAGTTGACCCGGCATTCAGCTTCGCCCTTGGTTGGACGTAAGTGCATATAGCATATTATTTTCGTGCGTGCGTTATGAGCAAAGGGGCTAACTGATGGCAGATATTTCTTCAAGTACATGATTAACACGCCAAATCAGCTGACAGCTAGTGCCATGGTCATCAGCTATTGGGTGCCTCGCGACAAGCTGAACCCAGGAGTGTTCATTGCTATCCTTTTGGTAATCATCATCTTTATCAACTATTTCGGCGTCTCATTCTTCGGGGAGCTTGAATTCTGGCTATCGTCAGTCAAAGTTGTCATCGTTTTTGCTCTCATCATCTTATGCCTAGTCCTGGCTGCAGGAGGTGGCCCAGATCATGATCCTAAAGGATTCCGTTACTGGCACGACCCTGGTGCTTTCAACTGGTACATCGAAGATTCCCCTGCGGGAAAGTTCTATGCGTTCTGGTCGACTATGGTGACGGCAACCTTTGCATACTTGGGCACCGAGCTTGTGGGGGTTACTGTCGGAGAAGCTCAAAACCCACGAAAGACTATTCCAAACGCTATCAGATTGACTTTCTATCGAATCATGGTCTTCTACGTGATCAGCGTCTTCCTTCTAGGAATGTTGGTACCTTTCGATTCCCCGGAATTGGCGTTCGCTCTACATGCATCCAGTTCTGCGAACGCTTCTCCTTTTGTCGTTGCCATCAAACTGGCAGGTATCAAGGTACTACCGGGCATTCTCAATGCATGCTTATTGATCTTTGTCTTCTCGGCCGCAAATTCCGATCTATACATCACTGCTAGGACTCTGTACGGTCTCGCTCGCGAGAAGCATGCTCCTTACTTATTTGCAAAGACGAATGCGAAGGGTGTCCCCGTCAACGCCTTGATCGCCTCGGCACTTACTGCCTGTCTTGCGTTTCTGAACGTCTCGGATGATTCGAAGAATGTCTTCTCCCACTTTGTCAACTTGGTCACCATCTTCGGTGTAATCAGCTGGATCTGCATCACATACACTCACACCCGCTTCGTCAAAGCCCGCAATCTGCAAGGAGTACCAGTGGAGACGCTCGCATACAAGGCACCATTCGGGGTTGCGGGATCATATTTCGCGCTAGTCTTCTGCATCATAATTGCGCTTACCAAGAATTACGACGTTTTTGTGCACAAAGAAGGAAAGTCCTTTGATGCAAAGAGCTTCGTTACCGCCTACATTGGCATTCTGGCTTTCTTCGTCTTTTGGATTAGCTACAAGGTGATTAAGAAGACCAAATTCGTCAATCTTTTGGAAGCAGATATTTGGACTGGCAAGGCCGAGATCGACCGTGAAGAGGCAGCATTCTTAGCTCAACAGGAGGCCCGAAAGGCGGCCAATGGAGGGAAGGTTTCGTTTTATAAGAGGTATATCTCCTGGGCTTTTTGAAGCCAACACGACATATGCTCACGCGCACTCTTCCCATCTACTTTCATTCGGTTCTTGCTTTCGTTAATGAGTCTCTTATTCACGACGACTGGCATGGCCCTTAGACTTGTACATTCGACATGGGGCTGTTTCTTCCTCTTTCCCTTTCTTTTCCTGTTATATTTCCATGTTAATTACTTTGCATTTCCATCATGCATTATATAGATGATATCTTCTCATAGCTAGCAAAAATACCATTCAAGCATCTAATTGATTTCTATCTCATCTTCTTCTACCGTGATCGGCCTGACCTGCTAGCCCCCTGCTGAACATGTTCATGTGGAACATATCCCGGTAACGATCAACACTCAGTACTTAACACCTCCAGACGCGTTGCTCCTTCGCGCGTAGAAATTTCTACTTCGTAATCACATCTTCAACATGGTGTGACATCTGGCGGCTCATTCTGGCTTCAACGCGATCGAGTATCGCGTCTGCAATACCTCATCGCTTTCTTGCTTTCTTGCTTTGGTCGGCTGGCTACTTCCTGGCGAGCGTACCTGGCCGCGTGTCAGGGGCATATATGGCTCATACTGAAATGACACCTCCAGTCATAAACGCCCAGTCCCTCTACACAGTGGGGTTGGAAAGCAGCGAGGTGCACAAAACCAGGAGTCAATCAGGGTCTTCAATTTCGCCGAATTCATAATCTCCTGGCCAACCTCTTTGGAGGTGGATCCTCTCTCATTGCCCCTCCTACAGTCGCGTCGTTGTGCCAACGGTTGAATGGCCCCGCGATTATTACTCGGCAGTGAAACAAATCTTTTAGAAGCGCATCACGCATCACGCATCACACATCATCAGGCTTTTGGCAAACACCAGGATATTCCCCAAATAATGATTGTTTTCAATGTGTGTGTATGAGAGAGAGGAAGAGAGCATTGGCAGGAAAGTGCTATCTCATTGCGATCTGCATGAATTTATGCCCTCATCATCGCACGATCGGAACATCTGCACGCCTTATCTTGCCAATCTATAGCACCTATTTTGCATATCTGGGACTCTATAAGAGGTTCCTCTGAACCCTTCATCATCCGGTCACTATTTAGAGCTTGTCTTGACGTTCATTTCGGTCAAAATGAGCTTCACTAACAGGGAAATGACCCCCTTCCCTTCTTCCTATGGTTCCATATCTCCATCAACAACTCAGTCTGCGACACGAAGCAATACGTGTAAAAGAAGGAAGCTCAACCCCATTGGCGAAGTAAGGAGTCCATATACTATACATGAGAATCACTTGCTTAGCTGATTAATTGACTTTGTTCATAGCTATTCAATGGCGTTGGACTGCCCACACCGGATGCGTCTAGGCCGCTGCCGACTAGCATCCTCGATAGCAAAGTGGTTGAAGAGGAGCCAGAGACACCATCAAAATCAGATCATCGGGGTATCACAATTGATTCCCCATGTTCTACATTCAGTCTCGACGCTATTTTGGGGCAGGTTAGCGACAATGACAACGATGACGTTTCTGTTGAGTCGTTCGCAACGGCTATGTCGACATCTTGTAGGAACGCACCAGCCCTCAATCCATTTGAAGTAAGCCTCAGGATAAGGTACTAAATTGCGGTTGGACAGTCACCAGCAGACCAGATAATGGCAAATCATTCTACTCTTCATCGGAAACAACGCAGAACACAAATACACCAGCCAGCACACTTTCGAAATCATATGAAACAACATCAGCTATTACTACATCGTCCCAGACCTCTACTCAAACCCCATCTCCAATTGATCTGCAATCAATAGGAGTTCTTCCATTCGATTTGAAAGAGTATCCCCACCTCGTGGGCTCATCTGGGGATGTCTGGTATACGTGCAATACAACGCAGCAGCTTGACTCCGGTGTCAAGCGCATTATCGACGAACTGGTTACACACGGCCCCTTTTCCCAAAAAAGCGTGTTTCCCACGAATACTCCTTTTAGAGCGCGGTATGAGATTGAGCGAATTGCCAGGTATTGCAATACTGATACAAAAGACATCATTGACCAGCTTGATAATGCGACCACTTACTGCTGGGACAACTATTCGGAACTGTGGAAGGAGCTAGAGAAGCATCATGCCAAACTACCCGAGAAGACTAGGTCTGCCATCTGGGATGGTGCTGTCGGCGACTTCAAGGACCCAAATGAAGATTATGTGGTCACCCTCACTGCTGAATTATTGCCTATGAAGAAGCAAAGAGGTCGCTTCGCTTTAAACATACACCCAATGAAGTACGAACGTGGTCACAGATTCGGTCGCCGTTTCGGACCGGATAGGTTTCTCGAACTTATAATCCCTCAGATGAAGGGAAAGAGGGAAATTGAACACGAAGCCATTACGCGATGGCTAGCGACGTGTGAACATCATATTTTCGGGAGAATATGGCGAGCGTTCTACTTTGAGAATAGGAAAGCAACCGCCCGAGACAGGTTGACAGCAAAAGTCAGCCTTTTTGCCGTCGACGGTGACGACTTTCTGAAATTCTCGCAACCCCTGAATCACCTCGATGTTGCAGCCCCAGGACAATCTTCAGCTGCGCATACGCCAATGACAATCGATGCGCTCATCACATGGCTGATTCCACTGCATAAGAACGACAGGCAAAAGGATCTCAAACTATTTCAGAGAATTCACTTAGGCCTCTCGCGAAGTACACCCACAGCTATCTTGCGTCAGAATGAGATATTTTTCGTGCTGGACATGAAGTCACCTACGGGTGAGACGATGAATGACGGTTGCTCGCTTATGTCCCGCTCACTCGCTCAGCACGTGTCCTCGATTCTAGACCTCAATCACATTCCGGCGGCTTTCCAAGCGCGTATATCCGGCGCCAAAGGCATGTGGATTGTTGACAAAAATGATTCACGCCACCCTAGCACCCGCAACTTTTGGGTGGAAATCAATGAATCTCAACTCAAAATCTTCCCACCACCTTCTGAGGACGATCGTGAGCTTGACAGCGAACAGCTGACCTTCGGTGTAGTAAAATGGTTCGATTCACTAAGTCCTGCAGAGCTGAATGTGCAAGTCCTCCGCGTCCTCCAGCATGGTGGCATCCAAAAGTCCCATGTTGAGAACCTCCTCAAACATGAAATCGCCCTGGCATACGATGAGTTCAAAGCCATTGTAAAACCTAAAAAGGCCATCCAAACGCGAAAATGGCTTCAGCGGTGGCTGAGGCCATCGAAGTCGGACCGCAAGGCGAAGCGCATTGATGACTTTTTCCCCCTGAACGATGCAGGCAAGGCCTTGGCATTGATTGACGCCGGATGCTTACCTCTTGAACTGCCATTCCTAACGGAGATCTTCAGAAATTTACTCAGCAATTACTTTGCTCAGTTAGAATCAATGCATATCCAGGTATCTAGATCGACATACGCCTTCTGTATCGCAGATCCTTACGGAGTCTTGGAACCTGGGGAAGTTCATCTAGGGTTCTCAAGGGCTTGGGAACACGACTTCCATAACGGCACAGAACTAGACGACATTGACGTCCTTGTTGCCAGACTGCCAGCACATCTCCCGACTGATATCCAGAAAAGACGAGCAGTCTATAAGCGAGAGTTGGCACATCTCAAGGATGTCATAATCTTTCCGACGAATGGCGACATCCCATTGGCCTCTGAATTGTCCGGTGGTGATTATGACGGCGATACAGTGTGGGTCTGCTGGGATGACAAAATCGTAGATGTCTTCCAAAACACTCCCTTTTCATCAAAAGGTCCTGATAGGTCTCGCGAAGTCTTCAGGCTCATCGATCACTCGAGGTTGTTCGATGGGAATATTGACGAATTCTTGGCGAAATCTTTCTCGTTCAATGCCATCCCTCCAATGCTCGGCTATTGCACCAACGTACATGAGAAGCTTTGTTACGCCCAAAACTCTATCGCAACGGACGAAACAATCCTCCTCGCAGATCTGCTTGGACATCTTGTGGATAGCGGCAAATCAGGCTTGGAGCTGACCAGTGAAAGCTGGTCAGACTTCATGAGTCGTGCTCTAGGAAAACTCGGACTTCCAAAACTTCCAGAACTTGCACACAAGAAGATGGACGATGCCGTAGTCAATGAGAGCCATATCATTGACTACCTCAAGTTTTGCGTGATCGATCAAGAAAAGGAACGTGTGCTCAGCGACTTCTCGTCATTCTGCAATGAAGGTCACTACAAGGATGATGCAGCCCTAATGAAGCCATGGCAGGAAGCCAAGGAGGATTTGCAGAAGCAATATCATTATGTCGCTGACCGGATTGTATCGAGGGTGAGAAGTGTTCATGATGCATGGATGGCCAGGAGTAAGAAGAACGACAGCACCTACGAAGCTAGCGTCGTTATTGCGGTAGACGCTTTCAATGCAATCACGCCCCCGAACTCCGCTCACGCTTTATGCGTCGTCTGGAACCGCTGCGAGCATGAGTGGAAGTTGGTCAAAGCATCGTGCGCATACTCGCTGTGGCCTAGGAGCAAGTTCCCGTTCATTGTCTCGGGATTCGAGCTTTGTGAAATCAAGGCAAGGTCCAGAGGGGCGGGGCAAATTAGACACGTTGTGGCCGATGTTTACGAAGCACTACGCGTGAGTAAGTCCTCCGTTAAAAGGATTGGTGACGCCGGAGAAGAAGAGCTGTCGAGGGCCCAAAGTCAGTCTATGAACTCGATGCAAGATGGGAGCTGCACTTCATATATCTGAGTTAATCACCTACCCGGCTATCAATCACATATCAATCATCCGGACTTCACGCCAATATACTTCCATCGGACATCTTTTTATACGTTAATCCCTATTGGCGAACCTGCGGTTCCAGCAATCACTTGTGGACAATGTACACGATTTCTGTCCATCGACGTTGACTGCGCCATAAAGCTTACATACGCTCGGTCCGACACACACATATTCCATCATTGCAGAAACACATGATGGTCAAGAGTATTGATTGTTTGCGTTATCACATCTTAAAAAACAGCCCACCCCTCTCTCCCTCAGCCGGACGCACGTCTCGCTCAATACTCAGATGCATTCCGCCCTTCGGACGGCATCTACTAACCCTTTAATACGTACTATCTGCCACCCATGTGTAATTCCGTATATTGACGTGATATGCACTTCGTGTATATATCTTGCGCTTATTCTGAATCGCAAATCAGGTTGGCAATATCGCGTATACTCCATTCAAATCGTCTTTCAGAGACAGACTGATGAGACCGATCGCGGTCGCACAAGCGCTCAAGTCACAACATGGTTTGGTGGTGCCAATATCTCCGTTATCCGACTGCTTCTGCAGCCGCGAGGCCCTGTTGGCGCTGACCATCGGACTTGGAATTCCCACAGACGGCAAGGAGCTGGTATACAGACACCGACTAAGCCTTGCAAGACGAGTCAGGTCCAGCTCATATGACGGGGCATTGCCTTGAACCAGAAACATAATCTCAGGCAACGATTCTTATTACAGAGCATATGGACTAACATGGATTTTTACCCAATCAGGACGACATGGACAGCGTTCAGTTTGAACAGGGACATGCATTAAATTCTCTTCGAATAGGCTCAAGCACTTCTCAGCCGGCAAATTAAAGATACGCAAGGCGACTGAGGATTACATACCGATATGCATTCAGGGACCCTTGTCCGGTACCAATGTATCATTACCGAAATGAAGCAATTGCCAACGAAGTTATTTGCCATTGCGGGCAATTGAGAATCACGGCTCATGATACCGGCTTCCTCCTTCACTCTCAGTAATGATCGACTGGGGTTGAAATACAGGGCCCGATTGGTCTGGTATTCACCTCCTTTCGTTTGGAAGACCACAAGTCCGTCTCAGTCAGAACCAATCTCATCAAAAGTTGTCGATCGAACTGCCGAGATGTCTCGTCCTTCTTTTCGATTTGCGTCCTAGCTCCTTCCCTCGTTTGCGGTTGGCAAATCGCGACTGCTTCGCCAGAGTACCGTGACCAAACTCATCTTCTTTTCTAAGACAGTTCCATTGGCGATCACCCAGATCGTGTTCTCAACTCACGCTCTGGACCCTCATGAAGATGCGTGGTGATGAGCATCGAGGGAATATGACAGACAACGAGCTTCCAAGAGACTCGGCCGCGACCCTGAATTCTTCTCAGAATGTGGACATTACCGTTGACGAGTCACCGAAAGAAGGCGAATTGGGTCCTGTTGCCAAAGACGGCATCCCTCTTAGAGACTCTGGCCAAGGAAGGGGACTGCCATTGATTGATAGCGAGCAGCGTACGGTCATCAACCTCGCACCCAATGACCCGGCATTGGCACATAACTGGTCAACTGTAAGCTCATGTTTGTTCCATGTTGCAAGAAGATTACTAACCATTAAGCTAGTGGAAGAAAGCATATACTTCTGCTCTAATGATTGCAATGACTTTAAACAGCACTTTTTCATCTTGCATGCCTTCAGGATGCATAAACGTCATAGCCGAACACTTCAATGTGACAAATGAGCTTCAGTTGGTTATGCCTATATCGGTCTTTCTTATTGGATATGTCATTGGCCCATTGTTTTTGTCTCCTCTCACAGAAGTCTATGGGCGGGCGCCGGTTCTCAAACTGACCTGGTTCTCCTACGTATGCTGGTGCTTGGGATCAGCCCTTGCACCGACTTGGCCTGGATTTCTTGTCTTTCGATTTTTGGCGGGAACTAGTGCCTCAGCTCCCATGTCCATCAATGGATCTGTCTTTGCTGATTTATTCAAGGACCCTCGGACGCGCGGACGCGCGATGTCTCTTTTCTCCGCGGGTACAACCATGGGACCTGCCATTGCACCGATTGTAGCTGGCTTTGCTGGTCGGGTTGCGTGGAACTGGCCATTCTGGATAATCCTTATAGTGGGCGGATTCACTCTCATCTTGGAGATACTTTTCTTCCCTGAAACGTTCGAGCCCGTCATTGTGGCTAAGCGTGTCAAAAGGATGCGCAAGGAGCAAAATAGGGATGACTTCGTTGCACCTTTGGAACTTGAGAATGTGTCACTAAAACAGATGTACTCCGTGACTTTGTCTCGTCCTGCTCTGCTGCTCATTGAGGAACCCATAGTTATTGTCACATGTTGGTATATGGCTCTGGGCTACGCCATCTTGTACCTTTTTTTCGTGGCATACCCGATTATTTTTCAAGGCAGGCCACGGAATCATCCTGAGTCAATATACGCATACTGACGGGAGAACAGGCGTTTACCACTTCGCCCCCGGAATTGATGGCCTGCCTTATATTCCAAGTGAGTTACGCTTGCGATGCTCCTGACTATCCTGATTCACAGAGCTGACTGTGTTCTAAGTCGGTTTGGGAGCCTCCTCAAACTTTGTTGTCTTGACATTGTACGACAGGCACCTGGAACATGAACTGCGGAAGAGTCCGACTGGCGAGCTTACCCCTGAAGCTCGTCGCTTGGGCGTAGCAGCCCTAGGGGGTCCATGCATTGTGTTGACCCTATTTTGGCTGGTAAGACGTCACGATGTCTCATTTCAGCCTTTTCTGCAAGTAATTCTGACCCGGTTCGATGCAGGGTTGGACTTCAAATAAGTCAACTCACTGGATGTGCCCTATTGTATCTGGTTACTTCTTTGGTCTGGGCATGTCCTTGATTTTCACCTCATTGATGTCCTACCAAACAGACATCTATGGAATCTACAGCGGCGCCTGCTTAGCCGCAGCATCCTGTCTTCGTTCCATCACAGGAGCCTTGATGCCCTTAGCTGCACGGAAGATGTATGACAATTTGGGCATATGCTGGGGCAGTAGCCTGCTCGGCTTCATTGTCGTGGCTATGTTGCCGATACCGTATGTTCTCGGACGTTATGCAGGGACTATCAGAGCTATAAGCCCTTTCTACAAGGAACTGATTTCCAGACAAGCTGAAGTCGCTAGAACGGCTGAGGGACGAGATTTCGCACCAGGTGACGCAGAAGAGCATGATGTATCGAGGTCCAGTGCTTAACAAGATACGTCTTTGCCGCACTGCCAAAAGAAGTGAGCAGCGATTTAAAAGACCATTTTGGAGTCTCGGTCATCCACTGCTTAACACCAGTCAGTGCCGCCAAATTTTATTCGCCTACCGAGCAGGGCAAGCTCAAAACCGCGCCATGTGGACCGCTCGTCTTCATCATTTCCGTTGGATGTACAATCAGAGGATACCGTGGCAGTTGGAATCCGCAATTGGATCTTGTTATCAGCGGCTATTAGTAGGTGCCGTTACCGATTACATTGTATCAACTTTGCATACCGGGTGGCTCTCTTGGCGCTTATCAGATGCCGTGGTCCGAACATCCGAATCAAAAGGATTGAAAAATTGAATAAGTGAAGCGGATCCTTTGCTTGTGTGAAATTGATCTTGGTGCTGAACAGCTCCTGTATAGCAATTCTTGGTCAAACATAGCAGATGGTTCATGTTGCTCCAACTCGACCACTTGTCGCCGTAACGTCTGAATATCTTCGTACCGCTGGTGGGGATTGCTACTGGTAATCAGGAACCCGCCGTCTTTGTCGATATGTGATATACTCGACGTCATTCCACGGGGCACACAGTATAGACAGGTCAAGCCATGCACAGGAATTGACAGGCGATATCGATATGGAAGGATCTGAACTATGTTGCCGTCTTTGTCGCAAGTGCTTTGACAGAAGTGAGTAGTGCATCGAGCGAATTAACAGGAAGGGGGCTATGTCTGACTTTCGCGCATGTATAGAAGAGCTACGCGATCGCCACAGCAAGCGATGCATGCGCAGTTTTGACAAGCCACGGCGATCGAAGCAAAGATCATGCGCTAGATGTGCGCGCGTCAAGGTCAAATGCAGTTTGGATGTCCCCTCGTGTCAGCGGTGCCTTCATAGAGGACTGTGCTGCGAATACCCCCTAAAATTTCGCTTGCCGCTGCAAACAACCATTCAAAGTGATACGGGAGAAACATCGCTTTCCACTTCACCGGATGAGGCAGAGACACGTTCAAGAAATTTAGGGAGCATTTCCGCGGAGTTAACGGACCAGTCATCAAGCTATACTAGCTCGGATACAAAGTCAATATCCAGTGATGTCGAACAGACCGGTATGGCTGGTGAGCCGGGCATATGGCAATTGTATCCACCAAATCTTCTTGATCAGTCCCTACCATGTCTTGAGCTTATGGACATCTGCTTATTCCCCAATTGCAACGAGGATTCCGTGTGCGACGACCTGCCAGATGCCTTTGGGGGCTCATGGAAGTTCGACACAATAGATCCGCAGAGTTACGGCACCCACGTGGACAGATGCACATATCAGAATGGCCTTGGGGCAGATGATATGTTATTGGGAAAGGACCTGAGCCCTTACGACCCTGCAAACATACCAGACTTGCAGTCAATGCCTTACTCCTTTGAGGAACTGGAGGGAAATAATATGGCCATAGAGTATGGCCACTCCATAACAAGACTCTCGGAACAACCGACAATTGACGACCTTCTCGATTATGCTCGAGACTTCCTGAGGTACCTGGCGCGGAAGGACTGCCAACTGCCGTTTGTTCATAGTCAATCATACTCCCCAGGTGACTTTGATGTCGATCGATCCGTGGCAATTTCATCGTCGTCATATACGACGGCAAGACACATTTCGCATGAAAGCAATCAAACACTGGTTGATGAAGCATTCCACCAAGAGCAATTGAAGGAGATTGAGGAATCAGTGAGTTGGTAAATCGATAACCCACACCCAATTCGTGTAGCTGATGTTCTCTCGAAGGACATCCTAGATACTTTGCAAGACAGCATTGCAATTATCCAATCTTCTTGCCTTTCTCGAATCAGCCGAGGTCTTAACGAATGCATAACAGTCTCAACGCCCTCCTGGCAGTCCGCACGGTCGCAGCACAAGTCAGCCCTTGAGGTATGTCCGTACAGGACTGAGTTCCAAATCGGGCTGGTCTTTCCTTGTTCCTTCGATTCGCTGACACTATCTAAATAGATGACCCGACAAGCATGCCGTAAATTCCATGCCTTGCTCACCACCCAACATTCGGACTGGTCAACTTGGCGGATAGCCGAGACTCTTCGTCGCACAATTCATCTGGTGGACGTTGTCAACAAGCTATGTCGCTACAGCAGTCAGTCCAACACACGAGATAATGAATCACTTGACGACGATTTCATATTGGATCTTGCCCTCCCTTCGTCCAACCTCATGTGGAAGGCAACGGATGCTGCTACCTGGGATTTGGCGAGACGTCAAAGTTCACAAGTAGTGACGACGAGAATGGTACTCAGCGCATCAACACCAGCTACTGGCGATTTTGAAGACAGTTCATCTGCCGTCTTTGATGAATCAAAGGAATTTTCTCGGTTGATCATAACCACTGCTTTGCTTCAGCCGATTGGGCAAGATATAACCCCTTCATGACTGTTGGGGCAATTCCGGGTTAAATTTTGCCCACGAATGTCGTACAGGCCGCGGATGCGAACATGACGAGAATGTTGTGCCACGTCTAGTAGTGGTGAGGCGGCATAGACTTGCCATATATCACACATTGTGCAGCTTTCTGGATTCGTGGCTCCATGGCTTCCTCGGTTTGGACAGAATTTGAGGGAATATCAGATTTAAGAATTTCCGCTGTCATCTCAGTCGGTGGCTTCCCATCATCGTCATCCTTTTCCACCATCATACTATACAGCATTTGGACAACGCTTGAAATTCCCGATTCAACATGAACCCGCAGAGTTTGGACTGCCGGCAGATCGGCTGTGTATAAGCATCAATGTACATATTACGGATAGAACCCAGGATTGTGTCGTGAATAGATTTCCTTAACATAGTAACGCGCTCGACCCTCCAGGGAAAACCCGGATACCGGGAATAGCAACCTCTGATTTGGTGCCCATGTTTCACTCTCACATGAAGATTGGAAGATGGGATCTTGTCAGCCGTAACATTCGACGCCTTCTGTATCTTCTTCGGTGAACGGCGTGAACAATCACAAAAAAGGAGTGCGCATTCGCACTCGCGTCTCTTCATCCAAGATCGTACACATCTCGACCATGCTCAAGCGGCTTTTCCATAATTTCCATCTATTTTCACTGAAACCCTCTTCCTCCCAAGTGACAAGGGGTCCATGAACCTCCCCCCACACACTAAAGTCTTTGCTATAGATAGCCTGTGCAGCGTTTCTAATCCATTCTGTGACGATGATTATCCGTAAAGCTACATCTGAGATCAGGGAAGGATCTTCCACGGATTCGGGCATCATCCTTTCAGAGTACTGGCCCTCTAAAGCATCGGCAAAGGCGAATATGCAATATTTATCGTTCAGGAGCAGACCGGCCTGTGTCAATCTCGCTGCGTAACTATGGAAGTTAATTCGGTGTGCAGCATCCTGATCTGCTGAAAGGCCTGGCACCGTTGTATAAATGACTTCCTATGAGAATCAAAGTCAGTAAGAAGCCTGGAATTCCTCGGATATGGTCAAATGGTGAGAGCGTTTTAACGCACGTCGTACACCTCAGCGAAGGCCTCCTCCAGGAAGGGCTGCTCCACCCATGCACATGTGGCCTGCTCGTGTCCCTGATACTGTTCAAAAGAACGGTCCCTCAATTCAATGACTATCGCTACAAGTCTATCCTGAGAGGTTCCCTGATGGGGAAGGTGACAAGCAATTGCGTGAGCAGGAATGAAAAAATCTTTTGTAAGAAGTGGGAGTGATTGAGAAGTCTGGTCGCTCGTCTTATCAAACAATGACCTGAGATCTGCCGCCGCCTTAGAAACTGGTACCGCATCATCACTCAGCAGTGATGCTTTGAGTATCTCAAACACTTCTCGTCTCACACCAGGCTCACACCACCTATTGGGAACTAATGCAGGAATTGCAGTCATAGTCAATTCTGTAACTGATGCCCTGCGTATAATCTGCGTCGGTTCCAAGTACGGTCATAACGAAGGGAAATCCACCTTGCCGGATGATTTTTATAACATTCCTCGGTAATGAATATCCGAGAAGTCGAATTTCAGGAGCGCAGGTATTGATGCTTGGAGTACGTTGAGGACACGACCTCATACATGCGGGTAAGTCATAAGCGACCAAGCAATCGGAGCACCTGCACCCGCACCTGTGACCCATGCAACGCATCATGGTGGTTCGCTTTTCTGAGTTGTGCGGCTGTTGATCGGTAAGATTGAGGGCTGAATAGGTGTGAGAGGAGATACCTTAGCCGCTATGCATCAATCACATGCAGGACCTGAGCATGATAGCAAGTCCACGATGACCAAAAGACAGTCATGCCAATCATCAATGTGCTTGCTGAATACCCCAAACACCCATCCAGGGTGTGTTCCTCACTATCTCAAGTTCGATAACATATAGGTTCGGCAAGAGTCAGGGTTGAACGATGCAGGTAGCGATGCAGATGCCATCGAAGAATCGCCCACTTGATTCTCGCAATCATCTTGGCTCTGGAATCGTTGCATTGCACTGGACCCGGTGGCCTTGCTCGTCCGTCGTAACGATTCGCGATTCATAGACGACTCAGCATATATCACCCACTTATCACGAAAACTCAACGTCCTCAACATGCACTGCCATCACCGCAGGTTGCATCAGTTTCAAAATCATCAACTCTGCAAAGATGTGAGTGGGATTAAGTCCGTCGCATTGCATGAACTCAAGGAATCATGTTTGCATGGTGATGTATATGGTAGAGCGTTCCCCACATAATATGACAAGCCAATCGCAGCAACTTCATCCGTCATCTTGAATAATCATCATAACCAATGAGTGAGATGAGAAGCCGAAAGAACGGCAAGTAAAGGTATGACACTCATGCCGGAGACATCCTGTCGAAGACTCCTTGGTAGCCAGTCTGCAACCTGCCCACTCAATATTATTACGTGCTCACTCAGCCACAACATGTCGATAGCGAACGGGCTGCGGGCCGAACCGCAAGCAAGGACGGTACCAGCGTCAGTTGCTCAAAATTTCACGAATCATAACATCTATGACACCTTGGTGAGGTCGTCATGCGCAATAGTTCCTGCTTTCGTGAAGGAGAAAACGCGATGTGCCCACAAATTGCAGTAGTATGATAATGCTGCAGTAGGTACAATGGAGTAACTAGGGGTACTATTTATGTGTGAGTGCCTTCACCACTACAAATGTAGTACGATACATGTTGCATCTGCAATCACTAACCTCTACTTGTATTTCTCAATCGCTATATTGGCACTGAGATCGCCTTTTTGGAAGCTGGCCACATTCGTCAGAGTTATCTCTGCTATGCTGTTTAAGGCTTCCTCTGTAAGGTATCCAAGATGACCGGTCATGAGAATTCGTGGATGGGAAATGAGTCTATCCAGTACCGGATCTTTTACCTTCCTCTCAGCTTCAGATCGATAGAGTTGCTGAGCTTCGCCTTCGTATACATCTAAGGCAGCTCCTTGAACATGCCCTGAATCCAGTGCATCAAGCAGGGCAACTGTGTCAATGACATTGCCGCGACTGGTGTTTGCAAGGAGGACGCCTGGCTTCATTTTACCAAGGGTTTCCTTGTTTACAAGGTGGTTCGTGGCCTTGGTGGCCGGACAGTGCAATGATATGACGTCGGATTTTTCAAAGAGCTCGTCCAAAGACACGTATTTGAATCCAACATTTGTCATCTCTTCTGACTCTACTATGTCATGAAGCAGCATATTGCAATGGAACCCCAGCCCAAAGGTGCGCGCCACGACTTTGCCAATACGGCCAGTGCCGACCACGCCGACTGTCTTGGCGTGGACGTCCTTTCCAACGAGACCGTTGACGTCGAAGTTGCCAGTGGTAACCCGGGACACAGCTTCAGGAATATGGCGGTTCAAGGCCATCACTAATGCGACGGTGAGTTCCGCAATCGCGTTAGGTGAATAGGCTGGAACTCGCATGACAACGATACCTTTGTCGTCTGCGGCTTTGAGGTCAACTGTGTCATATCCCGCACAGCGGAGGACGATGAGCTTCGTGTTTTGCTTCTTCAAAACCTCTAATGCTTCGGCATCAATGATGTCGTTCACGAACGTGCATATCGCATCGTACGGTTTTGATTCCTTCGCCGTTTCTTTGGAAAACCTCTGACTCAGGTAGTCGATGTCAAATCCGAATTTCCGGTTCCACTTCTCGAATGCGGCCTTGTCATAGTCGTGACTGCTAAACACGGCGATCCTCATGTTTGCGAAGCCAGTTCTTGCTGAAGCTGAATGAATGCCTTCTCTGCCCCTGTCTATCCTGCATGCAATGTTGGTCAATAGTTGATCCAGGTGCCGTCTGACAGCGTGGCAGCGACTCGAGAGACAACCTATGGAATGGACGTCCGCCAGGAATTTTGATGGGCTCAGCCTGATTCATGTCACATCCTAAAGCTCCAAGAACTCATGTCTTCTTAGCCCTACTGTCGAGTTGCGCTTGAGAGGACGGGTCGTTGGATTTTATGTGGCGTCGTCTATAGATTCAATGTCTGGAACCCTGGAAGCTCGCAAACTCAATAGGCTACAGGTTTGACCGCGCACTCTTCCACTGTGCCCAAAGAGCTCGTGGCAGCTCTTCCTCGCGAGTGAGCTTGCACCCTGGCAACGCTACTGAGTCGCTCGAATTCCTCACTCTTCATCGTGGCGGCACGAGCGGGTTGAGAACATCGTGGCCATGATCCTTACATCGCACCAAAATCTACGTCTGGAACTTCGATTCTCGCAGTGGAGTGTTGAGCATAAATCACACGAATTCCTTCGGCTAGCGATACATGGCCGCTCCTCGTTGACTGAAACATTAACCGACTCCGTGCACGTGCTCCATACGAAGCTTGAGCCAAGTGAGTTGACACTCGACAATCAATTACTTTGGCTCAGAGGAAAGCAAACACTAAACCTATGATGGGTTGGAGAGATTACCGACATCAGTCTCACCTATGAATAGACAATTAGTGATCAGGTATGCAGAGAATCGGACAAGACAAAATATAGGGGTACACTGCCCTGACTCAAGCTAGTTACTCCGAGCAGAACACCTGTTGGTGGGCAGCATTTCCTGGCAGGAAGCAGTTAGTACCCACTCAGTGATTAACAAGAGGTGGTGAGAGATACTGACCGGGATCAGGGGTTTCGGCCCGCTGATCCCGCTAGAAGCGGTTAGCAGTCAGTTCTTCATGGTAATTCGGCAGATTTACTTACCTCTTAGACATCCTGTCAGGAACGATTGGACCGAAGTGCGGCTTTTCCATTCGGTACTACCGTCTATCTTAATAATGCATTAGGAAAATTTCCGTGACAGAAGGGGAATGGCACCATCGACTTCAATATCATGGGTGAGCAATTGCTTGCAGTAAGCCTGTGAAGGAAGAATCGTGGCTAGTCAATGCTTCGAAAATTAGGGGTGTATGAATTACTCA
>JAGYHZ010000009.1:0-29283 GCA_024244195.1 Ascosphaera aggregata | reverse complement strand
CGGTCTTTCGGTACTTATTGGTCATTTCAGCATGGAATCTGTAGACTTGACGCCGTTGATAGAGGGATTGGAGGATGAGGTTGACAATGTGGAAGAAATCCTTGAGCCGCTAATGAAGCAAGCTCTTGAGTTGACAACGCAGAAGATGCCGGTTCTTGACAAGGCGAAGCTGCACGTCACTGTCACCTATGCTATATGGTCTCTTCTATTTTGTACGTACTGTTGCTTGATCTCCTTTTGCTATACTGAATTGATGAATTTTCTCTAACGTTGATTGTCCAGGTTACCTCAAACTTCACGGCACAAATGTCAAGGAACACCCCATATTCAGAGAATTAACTCGAGTCAGGCAATATTTTGAAAAACTTGAAGCCGCTGAACAGAAACCATCTGAAGACAAACCCACGTCGAAGCTAGATAAGGGTGCCGCGAATAGATTTATCAAGCATGGCCTGGTATGCGCAGAGATTACCTCATAGCTCCCGTTGATTTCTGACGAGTTTTGTATTGACGGTTCATACTATTACAGGCTGGCAATGAAAAATATGACATGGAGAGAAAAGAAAGAGAAGCAAAGGAGAAGGCTATGGCGGCCGTGAAAGCGGCCATGCTTGCCCGCAAAAGGACGGGATCGCCTACGGAACAATCCAATAACTCAAACAAGAAGCGTCGTTGAGATATGGCTCATTCAAAACCCTTTAATCTGCATCCGTGTTGGAGTCGGCATCTTTCCTTCCTATTCACGGCTTAGAGCTTCCTCGCGCATGACAAGTCTAGCTAAACAGGAGCTGATACTTTCTGCTCCTAGTAGGCAGACCTCAGCATTGTATAAGTGCTTGGTTGGCTGCATTTGATCATTTTTTGGACGGTGCCGCCCTTTTCTTTTTTGCGGCCCTGGGGTGCAGCGGCGCATTAGGACGTGTGACCATCTGCTTGAGTCGAATATGATTCAGACGGCATCAGTCGAGTGCGGTGTTGGCGCTGTGCCGCTGCCGCAATATGCTTGACGGACTGTAATTCGTCCCTGCCGCTTCGCGATCCTGGGAAGGATTTTTGAGACCAGTGTGGACCTATACATATTCAATCCTACAGTTCTGCTCGGTTTCCTGCCATTTGGACCTATTTCACAAACATAAGGGAAATGTCAATTTAAATAGAAAATTGCATACCACTGTGATATCGTGTATCTCTTCATACTTCTCTCAAGGTCATCATTATTATCTTGGAAAAGCTCTGTAGTCGTTATAACGTTTTGCATAGTCTGTCCAGTCTGTCCAGCTTGCAACGTCATTTTATTCCTCCGCGACGATTCTGCCGGCTTCCACTGTATAGTACGTACAGTGTGAACTACAAGATTCAACTACATACTATTGTCTATGGCCAAGCATGCTTGTGACGGTTTAACGTCCCCCATCGACTACAAGCACGGCATAATAAGGTCATCGATCTTTTGCAACAACTGACGGAAAAGCCAGATTGCGACATTGATTGGGACTGCCCTTGATTCATCATGGCGTCCAAAATCGAGAAGACCATCGCTAGGCAGCAGGAGAAGTGAGAGGCTTTTTCATCTCAAAGACCCTCTTCTAGCGAAAGACAGTAACAACTGACTTGATTGCTACTTAGAATCGCATCCGGCGCATATTACGAGTCGCATCAGCAGCTACGTGTGATAGCGAATAGATTCATAAAACAGTCGAACTACGATGCTGCGGCAGATATCCTAACGGGAGGTGCCCTGGCGCTCCTCCAAGCTGGTGCGAAGCAAGGTGCTGCAGCAAGTGGTGGTGATTTGGCAATCATGCTTGTTCGAGATGTCTACATGAAGGCAGGGTGGGAATGCTTCGACGACACTGAAGAGGATAGAAAAAGAAAGAGTGAGCTTGTCTTTCTCCTCTAATAGTCGCCTAAGCGAGGATTTGGTAGTGGAATCACTTGTATCTAACGCACTGCATCAAAGACAGATTGATCCAACTGCTAGAATCATTCCCGCCTGAAGAGCCCACGAGGAAACGATACATCAGTGAGATGATTGGATGGAGTGCCAAACTTGGAGACATAGAAACTGGCGACCCAGACCTGCATCATGTTGTTGGTGCAATCTTCGTCAAAGGTATGCCGGACTACTTTTTATTCTTCCGTTAAATGACCTTTCTAATCAGTACCGACCTCTGTTCCTCCGAAAACACACAGAGAATGAACCCTACGATGCAGAGAAACACCTGGCCCTAGGCAATCAACAGTCTGCAGAGATTATGGGTCGGCTGGAGCACGAATGGTACACGCACAACGATCCGCACACAGCTGGAATATATGCCTGCCGTGCTGTGATTCCATATCTTTTGACTGGTAGTCTTCGCAACGCCAGTATAGCTCTTCGATCATTCGTAAACGAGCTGTCATCCTCCGGCAAAGCCATTCCCGTTCAACGAATCAGCACTCAAAGCTCGGACATGCTACTATTCCCGTCGATGCCTCTACTAAACTTCCTTGAGCTACTACTCATCACGATCCGGAGGGGCGCCCAAAGCCAAGACCTATTCCGTCAACTAGCTAGACAGTACGCTTCATCGATTGAGGAAATTGATGGGTTGGAATCTGCATTGGCTCGAGTCGGTGAGATATATTTTGGGCTTACCATCCCAAAGCAGAGCAATACTTTGATGGATATGATGGGCGCAATGTTTGGAGGAGCCAGTGGTTCAGATGGATTAAGCAAGCCTAAGAGGGCACGAAGAAGGAGAAGGGAGCAGCCATCTAGCATGGAGGTAGACTAGAAGCGATTATGAGCTTTCCCTACCAGTGACTCAAGGGTATTAGTATGAGAAGTGGCATACTATACTATCAATACTATGCCATATAGAATGCAATTGTCGTCTTCCATAGCCCTGGTTCAGGGCTAACGAGTATACAAGACACCCTCATTCCTTTGATACTAGCACTTACCTCTACCACATGGCCACACTAGCTGCTTCAGAATTATATTAGTACTAGGATGACCAATGTTCTGTGCATAGGAAATGCGGCAGTCTCCATGAGTGCGATTGACAAAGGAGAAAAGAACTAGATATTCCGTAACATGCTGGCGTCATGTGATTATATGGACCGCAGGTGAAAATGACGTTAAACCTGCTACAGTACCTGTCAGGAGGGCGGTCCGGCCCATAGTGGTTTTGCCGTCTTGGAGATTGTCTGGTCGTCCGTCCAGCTACGGGCATGACAGGATACGTGATGACCTGCAATGCAACGAGGAGAGGACAATTGTGGTACCGGTCTCGATTACAAGAGCAAGACAGAGAAATCGTATGCATAGTCAGGAAGCATGAAGTCAACCAGTCTGCTGCGCAAATTCATGGCTACCTATACACCGCGCATCATGCCCCTTGCCGGAAAATCAATAACGGCTTCTTCAAATCCGCGAGCTATTCTAGCTTCGAGAGCAGCTGTTCAGCATCCCCTGCGCACATTAAGACATATCTCCTCGACTCCCCTACGCCAAATGACTGATGGCAAACGGTCCTCAAGATCTCAATTGACAACTTCTTCATCGCGGACGCCGGATTCTGACTTCAGAGCCAAATATGCATCAGAAGCGATGCAGAATGATGATAGATTGGCTACAGACTTTGATGAGCTTGATGTTTTAAGTGGTGTTCCACCTCCCTCCACAGCTGTCAATACCTGCTATGAGGATGGCTTCCTCTTAGATAACGGATTGAGAATCACAGGTGGAGATGGATGCTTGTTAGTCGACGGAGAAGCTTTCAGATGGAAGCCATGGGAGGGATTTGGGGGAGGAAGGAGTGCAATGCTCAATGGAAGAAAACAGTTTGATGTACCCGAGGACGTCTGGGGTATTTTGAGAGTCATCTGGCCGAAGCCTGGTACGCCGCTGTTTAATCGCAGAATCGATTTGTTTGGAAATTCGTTGGACTAAAATCTCTGATTAGACCTTCTGATCCTGGGACTCGGAGCAACTATGCACCCTCTATCGCCTAAAACAAGAGAGCACATTAGTTCCCTTGGAATACGCGTCGATGTCATGGATACTCGAAATGCTGCGGCCCAATTCAACATGTTGGCGACTGAACGCAGTGTCCAAGATGTGGCTGCCGCCCTGATCCCAGTCGGCTGGACCGGGAAACACTAGGATCCAATTCGTATCAACCTGAATGCTTTAATCATTTCAACACCTTTTATTTAGATATTAACCATGCCGAATCACTTATGCCGATATCTACCGTACAAGGTATAGAAAAACGACATTTCGGATGCCAATCTGTCATTTCGTGGTCAGGTCAATGTTAAAGGTTCAGCGCTAGAGTCAGGTCAACTTACGTTATGACGGCAAGCGTGGCTCCAACGCCTGTGATCTGAATATATTCCGGGACGTTCAGGTTTGGCAATGATCTAACTCTCGGCATTATGGCGAACGCAGCACCTCCCATTGTGAGAGTCCAAAGACTAGGCACAAAGTCCGACAGTTGTATTGGCATATCATGCTCGCTGAAATAGTTTTTTATATGGCGAAAACTCCACGCGATGCGGAATACCATGTTCGTGATGTTCGCCCACACAATACCACTGGCGCCCGAGTCCATAACAGACAAGAAAATATATGCGACAGCGATGAAATCAACAGAGCAGACTATCATCCAAAGAGATTGACGCCTGAGTTGAGAATGCGATGCCGTCGAAGAGACGAAAGCTTCGAGTACCCCGTTTAATGCTAGGATTGGAATATAGTAGCAATAGCTTGAAAGTATCTTGACAAGACTCAATGATGACCACCGCGAACCTAAAAGCGTACTGAGTACCTGTGGCACAATGACTGGTCCCAGGCTTAATATGAGAATCGAGCCTGTGACGTATAGGCGAAGTATGACGCATAGGTACTCCTTTGCTTCTGCAATTCTTCCGCGCTGTACCTTGCGATGATTTCCTTCACCAGTTGTGAGAAGGCGACCGAAGAGATTACGGGAGCTTTCTTCAATTGGTTGGAAGATGACACGGGCTACGACACTGCCATAGTTCGATGCGAGAGCATAAAGCCCCTGATCTTCGAGGCTGGTCATTGTAGCAAGCGTCATGGAGTCTCCTTGAGTGAGGAGATGCTTGACAATGGATTGCCCGTAAAGATTGGCCGCTAGTATTATCAGAGGCCTATTAAAACGACCCCATATAGCAGTAGGCGCGTGATTCAGCGGCCTTGGAAGCAAAGAGATATCTTCTCGCCAAATCAGTTGAGCTGTCGCAGCCACATACCCGACCAATATGGTGAGAGCAAAAGCAAGCTGACCCATGGCATGCGGGAGAACTCCAACACTGATACCTCTTCGAGCTCCCATAACAGCAGTGATGCAAGCGGCCACACACCTCATCACAGCAGCTGTAGATTCAATAGCAGCTCTCTTTTTGAGTAGATTTCGCCATTGTACGAAAGCGAACGCAGGTTCAGAGAGTAGTTCGAACATGCAAGCCCAGCCTGTGAGCTGTAATCCTTCATTGAAGTATGGAATTTCAACGGAGACATTTTTGGATACTCTAGCCTGAAACAACCCAAGAACATAGGTAAGGCCCAGTCCCATCAGCACGGAGAGAGAAGCCACATTGATAGCGCCTTGAATCTGGTCTTTTGACCGCTGACTTCCGCTTGTGTCTTTCTCGACACCTGAGCGATCTGTAGAATCATTTTCACTGTCTTTGTCGCTCCCTATCTCGCTCTGTCTCTGCAGAGCAAGCCTCACACTCTCACGAGCAAAGTAAAGCACGCTGTTCGAGTAGATTTCCAATTGCGTAGCGGCACCCAGCACCCCAGGCGACAGATATCGTAGCATGAACTGATTCGCGATGGAAGTGAAGCCGCGAGAGATGACTTGGATTAGGATTAGGTATGCTAATCCGCTAGCCATATTGCTGGTTCCTTTGCTGCTGAGCTTTTGCTCAACACTTCCCTGCCCAGCAGCTAGCAAGCCCAGACCAAATGTTGTCCTCTTTTACAAGTTCATCCCTGTTTGTTCATCCGTACATTTGAGACGACAAGCGGCTGCTAGTGTGGAGGAAGAGGCAGTTATGCTGCAACCACGGTTGACGTTGACAGTAGATAACAGCTATCCATTATCGCCCACGAATTTTTTGCGGAGAAGAGCTCGGTGGACGGGATAGGAAGAAGCCCTCGCTCATCTCTCCAGCATGTACAATGCGAACCAGCGACTCCATCATCATAACTGGAACAGAATGGTTGCATCTGTTTGATGGACATGAGAAGGGCATGTCTCAATCCTGGAAGGACTTGAGCTTGAGCTGCAGTCCTCATTCCTTTGGTGCCCTCGCCATCTCCTAAGATCATGGGGACCAAGCTCTCATTGACCGAGTCCCTTACGCTCTCTGCGATTGCGCTTGGCTGCCTAGCTGTCCTGAGGAAGACAGTCACAGTGCTTGATCATGAAGATCCCTTATACGCATCTCTGGCTTTGAGTGGGATCGGCTTTGCTGCTTCGTACGCGCTAATCACATGGTGCGGTCCTACCTTCATGCGCGTGGGGTTGAAGGGGAAGGATATGAACAAGGCGAGGAGCATTGAGATGTGAGTGAGACCTGGTGATGACAATAATGAATGTGGTATAATCAAGTTAGTAGCTGACCCTCTGAGGACAGACCGGAAACAATGGGCGCTATTTGCGCCATCATCTATGTGCTTCTCATCATTGTTTTCATCCCCTTTGCCTTCTATAAGGACATCGCTGCTGCAACATCAGGGGGCGGCAATAAGGATGTGACCATGACAATCGATGAGATCGAGTTTGGACGCCATATGTATCATTTCCCCCATAACAAGGTCGGTTTTGGACAGACGAGGATTGCGGCCAGCGTGAGTATCCACTGACACCTTTCGGTAGCTATCTACATATCTATCAGCTCTTCTATCTGTTCAGTCCATCATTATTCTTGGCTTGGGCGACGATCTTCTCGACATCAGATGGCGACATAAGGTTTGCATTCCTGCGTTCGCTGCAACTCCCATGCTCATCGTGTACTATGTCGACTTTGGCGTCACCGGTGTCGTCGTTCCACTCCAACTTCAGCCTTACTTAGGTACTCTGGTTGATCTCGGCTGGATGTACTATCTCTACATGGCGGCCATATCAATATTTTGCCCTAACAGTATTAATATGCTCGCTGGTGTCAACGGCGTCGAAGTGTCTCAGTCAATTGTTATCGCCTTCCTCCTAATTATCAACGACTCCTTGTACCTCGCCCCCGTCACCCCTTATCGACACCCTGCTACCGATTCGCATCTTTTCTCTGTCTACCTCTTGCTTCCTTTCATCGGGGTTTCCCTTGCTCTATGGTGGCATAATTGGTATCCTGCTAGAGTCTTCGTGGGTGACACTTATTGCTATTTTGCCGGTATGGTATTCGCTGTCGTTGGAATTCTCGGGCACTTCAGTAAGACTCTATTATTACTGTTTGTACCGCAGATTTTCAATTTCCTCGTTTCATGCCCTCAGCTATTCAACCTATTGCCCTGTCCAAGACATCGTCTTCCCAGGCTCAATCGACATACGGGGAAACTAGAACCGTCAGTCATGGTATTCGAGAAACAACCGCACCGACTTGTCTCTCATGCCCTTCAGAGTCTAGACTACATGCATCTCGTACGCATCACAAAGAACGAAGATGGCGAGCTCCAGCAGTGCACGAATTTGACTCTTCTAAACATGTGGCTTGTCATGTTTGGTCCTATGAAGGAGAACACGCTGGCAACGCACATCACCATTCTCCAATTCATCTGTGGCATAGGAGCATTGGTTGTCAGACATAAGATGGCGCTTTGGGTCTTTGCCGAGGACAATCGCGGATTCGGCTGTTTGAAAATCCCCGGGCTCTCTGTCCCGTACTCTGGAACATGGGGGTCTTTTTCAAGTGATCATTGATTACTGACAGCCGTACATCTAGCGGTTGATTTATTCATTACCTAGTAATGACCAATGTTGTCATTCAATTGTCATTGAGAATGCCTTGAGAAGATTTGAAGCTGCATGAGCAGATTGAGCCCACTCCAGAGAGTAAGAACGATTGATTATAGATGCAGTGCGAATCAAACACATAGATATTAATGACAAATGCAGCGCGCAAGGAGTACCTGCCCTAAAGGGGAGCCAAAACAGCTTTTCCCACCGGCCTCATTGTCGTAAACTTAATGCGGCTTCGCTCCATCGAATTGATTAAGAGGGCAAGTCAAACAGCCGTCGACAATGATAACGATTATGAACCTGTTAAGTTGCTTGATGAATGCTCGGAGTGATAATCAATTGTTGCCTTCTCGTGATCCGGCCTCTCATGGCCCAAGTCTTACACCACCATTCATTGGAATGCTCGCACCTGCATCACTCGCGGAATCGGAATTGTTTGTGGGCAAGATACCGTACCGGCCATATGTCTTCTGGTCAACAGAGACATAGTGCGGCAATCGTCCAAGCAAATTAAGCTTGCCTTCAACGTAGCGTAGAACCTTCTCAGGCGGGACCAGGAATTTGAGCAGGCCAAGGCCGTAGAGATATCCGACAAGGATGCCGGCGATATGGCCCAGAAAACTGACGTTCGAGATGAAGATTGAGACTAGGACACAGGCGATCAATGGTGTCGTCCAAGTTGGGATATGATACGTGCCCAAGGCGAAATGAGGGTGTGACTTCCAGGTCTTAATGACCTCGCTCGCAAATAAGAGGAATACCCAAACGCTGCGCATAGAGCAGATCAGTACAACCTGAACTATAGAAGAGAATTGAGTTGGGATATGTAAATTCGAACCTTGCACCGACGACACCGGCGTCTCTTTTCAAAATAACACCTTCGACCAGGAGGTAGAAACCTGCAGGCAAAGTAGATAGAGCTGAAGCAGTTAGTACGCTGAGCGCGCGGGTAAGCAGGTTTATAGGGAGACATACGTCCAAGAAAGAGCGCCACGGTCGTCAAGGTGCCATGCTCAGCCTCAAACCGTTCAAGTAGTGGCGTCAAAGCTATCATATTCAGCACAGCATGGAAAAAGCCGTTATGTATGAAAACATATGTATTCAGACGATGCACTCAAAGAGGGAAAAAATTAGTCAGTACTTTCAGCTTTGGAAAAGCGGAAGATTATTGTCAATGCATACATGTCTTCAAATGCATAGCCGACGGCCTAAGGTCTCCCCATTGTATTATATTGAGAAACGGTAGCACTGAGAGAACCCAGAAAAAGGTAATAACCACCAAGCTGATGCGTGTAAATAAGGGGAGACGTAGAACATATGACCGTAGACGAGTCGGATTGAATGGAAGCGGTGGGAGCGCTTGAGAGGAGGTTGACGACATTGTCTGCTGGCGGTTAATGGAATCGCTCATTCCCTAGCACCCTCTGCTCAGTGAATTGAAGCGAAGGTATTTGCTGAGATTCAAGACCAGGATGTCCAGGGTGGAGTCTTGCGATTGACTGACGGTGCCTCCTGTACGTGACTGAAAAGTCCGATTTGGTCTGGATGCGAACGATCTCTCGCTTGCGCGGTTATTGAAGACGGCAGAAGAAAGCAAGAGAGTTTTGAAAATCGTCGCAGCTTGACTGGAGAGCCCCGAGCAGCAGATAATCGTGTCTGACGAGATTTTTGGTGGTTTGCAGACTTGAAGTTTGATTGAGCTGATGTTGACTTGGACAGACCACCGTTGTAGAGAAAGCATGAAATCCGGCTTGTTCTCCACTTTACCTGGTACACCGGTAAGACTATTGCAAGCTGCCCAGGCCGAGTAAGTAATTTTGCTGAACGGCTCATCAATCGGTAGCCTTCTGAGAGAATATTCTGACAGATCCAAGGAGTATTATAGATGAACTCGTTAAGGTCTACGCCGTATGACGCATACAAGGCTCAGAATGAGCATGTGATGGCTCAACGACAGCATTGTGGCCGATGGGAGCACTGCACGCATTAATGATCGGACAACCAATTGAAGACATAAGGGAGAAACAAGGAGCTAAGGTGTATTATGCGAGCATTAACCATCTGGAAGCAAAACTCGGGTATCATTCCAAGGGGGCAGAATATCGAAACAGAAAAAAGCAGAGGTAAGCGCGATTCGAATGCCTGACTGGAGGCCCTCGAACAAAGGACATTTATATTCAACATCTCAGAACTCCAATTCCTCAACCTCCATTCCACATTCAACGCATGTCTTCAAACTCATCCCGGTCTCCTCGTTCATCACGGCTCTTCCCCATGTATGCACATGTCTCCCCAGAGGCGTAACAACGTCTCCAAACTTCGCTTCACCTCCGCCTCCTTCTTTCGCCCGCTGCCTGGCTCTTCGGGATGATTCAACTAGAGTACGCTTCTTCAACTCCTGCAGCCTCGTTTTGAATTTCGACTCTTTTTGTTTTTTCCTCAGAGCCTCACGTCGTGCAAATTCTTCGTCGAGTGCCTCGGGTGAGCCCCATTTCTTGGATGAAAATGCGTATTCTTCGACCTGACAGCGTAGGAATAACATCATGTTGTTCCATGTTGATTTGTGAGGGTTAGGACGTTCCAGGTGTGGGAGCAATTCTTCATCCTTAAGTTCGGCTGTAAATATATTGGGACAGTTAACATTTGTCCAGCTTCTGATGGAAGAAAACAGGACGACTTACGCTCAGTAAGGAGATAGTCCTCCCTAGCTTCAGTCTTCGTGAGAAGACTATATTTCTCTGGGAATTTATCCTTGCAAGGATTGCAGACAGCAACTTTGAATGTATCATACCACTTCCAATCGACATCTGTACTCTGGCATTCACGGCATTTGACAGCCTCCGCAGATTTGAGGTAGGCAGGTCCATAGCCGAATGGGTCACTCCTATTTACCCTCATTGCTTGCTGCTGCTGAACCCACTCCCATTCCTTCTGCGTCATATTTGTAGGTTTCTCACTATCTCGTTTGAAATGTAACGCTTTATTATGAGGATCATCTTCAACCGTTAGAAAACCACCCTTCGTATCGGTCATCTTGCTGAAGTCGTAATCAACGTATTTCGTAAATTTCCTGGCTGGACGAATCTCTTCCAGAGGTCGTGATGTAATCTCTCCATTGACACCGTTTGCAGTACCGTCCGTCCTTGGTCGTCGTGCATCGCGCTGATTTACTGGTATATTCGGTGCAGCAGTTCGCTTTCGACCTGGGGTAAGGATGTCTTGCTCAATACTGCTTTGCAAAGCCTTTTCTCGTTCAGCCCGCAGTGCCATTGCTTGAGCACGGCTAATTTCCTACGTATATCCTCGTCAGCGAGAACGCAACGACATAACCTGAAGCATCAGTACGCACCGCGCGTTCAATCTGTTGAGGAGTCAACTTTGAACGCGAAGGACTACTCGTGTTCGCCTTCGCACGTGCATTTGGCGACGCCCCAGTACGCACTTCTGCATCCTCATCTAGCGCCATGCTGGTTAGCGACGTTGCAGAGCAGCTTGCCCGGGGATGAATCAGTTTCTAATCCTGTTGAGAGTCAGCCATGAGTGTCATGAAGTATCTTCTGCGAAAGAATCTATCGCAAAAGTTTGAGGTGACCGTAGCATGACGTCACAAAATATTCCATGGAACGGCAAAGTCTGTAGGTACCTGCAGCTCCTTACTGAATTACGTACAAACACAAGTATCTCTGCATGCAGCACATGCAGAACGAATGTGGTTACTTGGTGATCTATGAAGATGATCGAAGGATTTGCTATTGTAAGTCGCAAGACTAGCAAGTAAATCAGGAACAGCATTACGGCGTGCTCAAGGCAAGTTCTACGCTAAATGGGGACAAGGTACTCCAACACCACTCGTGAGTAGTGGAAGACACGCGGATATGAGGCTTGTAGCAGCCGAGTACAGTGTGAGGGTGCAAGTAGGTGCGTATGACCTTTGCATCCTGCCTTTGAAAGAGCTGACATCCCGTCGTCTTGGACAGCGTCCGGAGTGCACCCGCTAATTGTCAACGTGCTTGATGAATATTGATTATGAGTCAAAAAATGTTCACTGGTAATTGTTCTGCCGCTGAAAAGTAGCAAAGATCTGGCGAGCAGACTCCGGGTGCATTAACCATATTTGACAAGATTAGTTCGGCTGAGCAATTGACGCGTGCGATTGATGTACACTGGCTGTACACATCTCCAAACTCGACTTGAATACATTTCGCAAATTGAACTGGAATTCGGTCATGTCAAACCTCCCATATCAACGAGCCATTAACTGTGTGGTAATCCCTATCCCTTGCACTCTCAAATATTATTGAAAGTGAGAGTAATCTTGCATTCAACTTGCGCGCGACATGATCAGTGATCCCAGGGATGCTTTTGTCCTAGCAAGACAGCGCCTTCCTTCTTGGCTCGATAAAATAGCTGGAGAAGAAACACCTAATTAGCCAACAAGCTCTGTTCTACTTCCAAGAAAATGCACGAACCCAGAACCACATGGATGCACCGAGAGCAGTGGCAACGAAGCCGTAGACACCGGGGCCAGGAGTCTTAATAGGATGATTGCCGGGAGTTGGTTGAGCCATTTTCTTAGAATTCGACTATCTTTGACCAATTTAGTCTGTATACCTGATCAAGCCATCATCAACCCCATCTACCCGAGTACATACCAGATGTGTGAGAGGTTATCAGCTGCTTGCAATGGCTTTACGGCGTATAGCCGGATTGTCATGGATCAACCGAGAGTCGCAATCGCAAACGGCAAGATAGATCTACCGCGGATTTTCTTACTGTAACCAGTTAGATAGTCCGCACCAATTACCCGGAAGCCGGTGCCGCCCTGTCGACATTCAATAGACTTGATTAGAGTCCAGCATATAGCCTTAATCAAGAACTGTGCGCGAGGTTGTCCAGCTTCATCTCCAACATCTACTCAGACAGAGAACAAGCAGTATCTAAGACATATTGCAGTATGACATAGGACGTGGAGGACAGAGAAAGAGTGTTAAGTTATCGAAAATGCTGTTTTCGGCCTAACTGGCTCTATAAGGATTGTCCTTATGTGTACGTCTCGAAGCCGACTGTTTGATCACACGTGATCTGAAGTGTGGTCTTCGAACCACATCATACGCACACTGCGGTACAAGAGTGACAGCCGCTTGACTTTCGTCATAAGCGTGTACTGTGACATCACCCGCATTAGATCAGTCAGATCGACACTTCACGAGGCGAAACTGAGTGATGGAGAAGTTGAAGAATCGTCATTTCGTTGGTATGTATGCATGTATGTATGTATGGGTGGATGGGATGGGCCGGAATGGACTGTGATTGAAATCGAGTTACGCATCCAGACGCTTCAATCTTCGAGTTTGTGAGAGTGTGCGATTTGGAGACGTTGTCTATAGATCAGACTTTTATTGATGTCGTATGGACACTTCGAACTACATGTTGGTGAGTCTGTTTTCTTGATCATCATGACGATTCTGGAAGAAGGGAAAGGAACTTCTGCCTCGTGCGCAGTATTGCAGTTCTTGCCTCGTCGCTTAAGAAGATCTTACTACGAATTTGCCGGTGCCACTTGGATTGTCGGCAATTCGATGATGGGGAATATGGGGATGAGGGAGATATCTTACTCAACTGCTGCCGTCCAACTGGACGAAACATCATCATACACCAGGCAGCTACCGATACAGTCTTGATCAACATACTGAGAGATCTACAGTGACTTCGATCAGTTACTATGGAAACCTTTAAAGCAACTCGGTCACCCATGATGAGGGCGGGTTATGTCTCCCGTCAGGGGCACTCACCGGCAGGAGTGAGACCAGCTTATTGTTGGAGAGTACATTCACCAGCCTATCACTTGCCGTACTCTGCAACTCTAGCTGCACTTACAGAGGCACAAGAGAGTGGCTATCTGGTGGAGGTAGGTGGTAATATCAGCCATACTTACTTGACTTCGGCACCCCTGACCCTTGGGTTGTTTACTGGAAATCCGCAGATATTATATCCATCAAGAATTGCAGGGATAACTGAAGGCGTGCCAGCCATTGGCGGTGCTAACCGTCATCCTGCTGATTCTCCCGCACACAGCCAGCAGGATGCTCCGTTAGCACCATATCCTCCAAATGCGATTCTCAAAATGAGCAAGGAAGATGAAGAGGCCGGTTGGACATTGCTCATGATGTCAAGGGGTGTCAAGCCAGGCTACGCTTCGCGCTGTATGCAAGCACGACCTGTCGAAAAAGCACCGCGCTATGAAGGCGGTGACATCTCGTACGCTCAAGTCTACAGAAGTCTCTCTAGAAATCGTGCTTTTGGTGTCACGGGGCAGAGTCACGACAAGGCGTGGAAGTCGCTTCTGGATCAGGAGGCCCGCGGTCACAACTAGTCAACCATGTAGTGGATTTCTGGTAATATGTCTGCAGCGAACGTTCCATCAATTGCTACTACTGACCGTCTAGTGAGCGGCGGTCCATATCAATAGTTGAACGACCTTTGTACGTTCTTTTGTCATGGAAAGTGTTGAAAATCATCTCGCGTCATCTGAGACTTGCTTGACAGGCCTCCCAGAAGCAAAATGGTCATCGAGATATAGTATGGGAAAAGGATTCAAGAGAAAGTAAAAGAAAAAAAAAATTATATACTTTTCGCCGATAGCAAAACAAAACATGTGATATCTCTATGAAGTACACAAGAAGCAAGCCCAATGCAGATTCCCACCGAGCATTTCACCTCCTCTTCTTTCCTCCACTACCACCACCTTCACCTTCACTTTTCCTCTTCCGCCCTTCTTTGCGCCAGTATTCGTCTCGTTCCCTCTTCTCACGCTCCGCTTTCTTCTCGAGGTTTTCCGCAACCTTCGCACGATACACCTCGCGCCGCTTCTCCTGTGCAGCAGCACGCTTAGCAACCTTTTCATTGCGAAGCGTAGCAAGCTGTTGCATGAGAGCACGAGCACGCTTTTCTTCTCCTCCGAGAACGACAGCCCGCTTTTGCAAATAGGTATCTCTTCTCTGAGGACGCATCTTCACTATCTGAGATTTGAAGGGCAATTCGGCAGCTAGCTGGCGAGGAACGCGTAAAGGATTGAAATGACGAGTGGGCCTCTCGAACTTGTGATATTGAGAATCTTTTTCCAAAGGTGTTGGTATACCTTCATCACGTCTAACCTCACCGGTGAGTCTCATTTGCTTCCAACCACGATGTTCCTCGGCATCTAAGAGATTCGTGACCGGGTTGTAGAAGCGATGAGGCTTGACTGGGTACCATGCACGTAAGAAGACGATATCGCTCATAAGAATCTTATCTTCAAAAGTTGCACGGAAACATCCCTCTGGCTTTCCAAGGGCGCGTTTGATTTGACCTCGGATACCCGAGACAGTCCGGATGCTGGCGCCCTCGAATTTGGCAACCTCCAGAGCTGAATTGAACATTCCCTTGATGAATGCAGTATTTCGGAAGATTTGGTATGGATAGCCCTTGAGCTTCAGCTTCTTGACAATCTCGGTTGTCTCATCGACATTCATGACCACACCCGTGGCAGCTATTCTAAAACCTGGCAGCTTGTTCGAGAATGACTGTACGCAGCAAAAACCCGTATTAGGAGCAACGAGTGGACCATAGAAAGTACCAAAGCAATGCATATGCTCAGGGGTGTATTTAAGCATGCGATTTCGTGTTCTGGAGTCATCAATACTGTAGACAGGAGTAGTCTGGAAGCGCCTCCAGCCCAAGGAGTAGATGAGGGGATCGTTGGTCTTCAGAATCTTCTTATACCAGCGATGACGCTTAATCCTGACTTGTACGTAGCCGAAGCGATCCTCGGTGGGTGCCAGACCGCCGACAAGTACAGGGAATCGAGGGTTGAAGTTGTGCGAAAACTCATAGGGAACATTTTCCAGGACTATCCTGGCATATGTACCAGCTCTGTAGCCTTCCGCTCTTGCCCGTGATAGAGGATCGAGGGAGTCAAACTCGGCGCGATTGATGTCGAGCTGCTTTTGAAGCTTAGCCTTTTGGGCGTCATACCATTCATCTTCACCGAACTCTTGCTCCTCGCGATCACCTTCCTTAGCATTTGCAAACCCTTCCTTATCTTCCTCCTCGAACCGCAACCTCAGTTCTTCTTTCTTTTTTGCATTACGAGCTCGCTCAGCCTCGATGTCATCCTCAACTTCAGATTCTTCCTTTTCAGAGACGCCATCTTCAGTCTTGCCTCTAACAACTTCGCCAGTTTCTAAATCTTCAAAAGCACCATCACCTTCATCACCGGAAACGCCATTGAACTCTGAGTCCGCATCGCTGTCTTCATCTTCTCCATCTTTTGACCTTGAGCTTGCGAATCGTCTCTTGAGTTTCGCAATGGTCTCATCCTCGGTCCACCTAGCTTCTAGCTCCGCATAATCAAACTGTGGAATCATAACATCGTCAAGCCGTTCTTCCTCGGATTTCGTCTTTTTGAAAAAGTCGTCCTCGTCCTCATCATCTGCGTCCCCCACTTGCTCTTCTTCATGATTAGACCAGCGCTTGACGACATCCAGTGGCGTAATATCATCGTCGTAAAGCATGCGTGTGAGATCGAAGACTCGGTACGGTATCTTCCGACTGAAGTTCGTAGCGGCATTGGCAGCAAGATTTTCCTTCCATCGCAACGCTCCACCCTCAAAATCGTCATCCTCATCATTACCTTCATCGTCGTCTGAACCGTTAGTGAGGCCTGGCTCCTCGTCGCCAGAAGACAAAGATCCAAGGTCAGAATCACTGTCTGCAAATGCCAAATCATCCTTCTTATCCTTGCTGTCGCGTTCCTGGCGTTGTCGGAACTTTCTCGCAAAATCTTCTGGAGGCGCAGCATCAACCTCATCATCTGATTTATATATTTCTTCCTCTTCATCGTCCTCCTCACCACCTTCTGACAGCTGCTCATAATCTTCTTCCTCACCGGCGAACCGAGCTTTACGCCTTTCCGTGCGACCAGTGTCTGCATCGGCCGTCTCGAGATCAGCACCAGCTATTCGATTACCACCGCGGAAAAGCTGGACACCATCATCTGCTTCACCCAACATCTTTTTCTCTCCTTGCAAGCCGATCACGAGCTGTTCTCCAAGTCCTCGAACTTCGTCATCACTTTCATTGTCGTCTCGGTTGAATGTTGATGTCCTAACGTCGATATAAACAGCATCCTTGTCGACCAAGACACCACCAACATCTGACATTGGAGCAAAGAGAACCTTCTGTTTATCTCCCAAACGTTTCCTGCTTGACTTTCCTGTGATTTTTTCGGCTTCTTTGGCCATATGAGGCGTTGGGCATGGATCTGGTAAGGCTTCGATAGATGTAACGCTCAAATCTCCAACACCAGGCACGTGCACTCGCGCGCCTTGAGCTGGGAAATGCGTTCCCCGCAGATAACCGTAGAGGGCGATAGTTCTGTCACATTTCGGGTTTTCCTCAATAGCAGTAGGAGGCGTAATATCCAAGAACCGATCGGCAAGACAGTAAGGATGCGAATTTCTCCAGATGAGAGGCCGTGGATTCTTCATGACGGAAAGGAAGCGGGATAGATTGTGAATCTCGCGGTCAGGATAACGGCCATTAATGACGCCGGATAGATAGAACAGTTTTGCACCCTGATATAATTCGCTCCAGAAGCGGTGCTTGAGTCTTTTCTTAGCCGCGCGCAAAGAGCTTTGCCTTTTAAAAAGATCAAGGTGCGTCAGTATACCGAATACATTGCCGGGCATGCCACTGGCCGACAAAGCATTCAAAAACTCCATAGTCTCCATCTCGAAACCGTAATTTCCATCAATCATGAGCAAGACAATATCAGCAATTTTAGCTACGTCGATCATAGCAGCAAGTGAGTCGGACGGGCATTCTAGGAGAGTCAAACGTCGACGTTTCGAAGTGACAACAGTAAGAGGACCGACAGGTGTGCTCAGAGTTTGTTTCGCGTATCGTTTAATGAGAGACTTTATCAAGGTAGTTTTACCGACACCTGGAGGTCCGACAACGGCAACGATAATAGGAGGAGCTTCCTCGGGCAGACGATCGACCAACGGGACATGAAGCTTCTTCTCCTTGATCTACAGTGGCAGAAATTCGTTAGCTAGGATGCGCCATCGGAAAGGAGGCAGACTTGTCCGATACCTTACCTCAAATGTTCTTGCAGCCTGTCTCTGCGAACGAAAACCATGTGCAACTGCGAAAGCCTTGGGATTCCGGCCTATAGAGCATAATCACACGGGAACAAGTCAGCCAATGCAAGCTCCTCAAAGAATAAAATTTTAAAGGCTATTAGAACGAACCACTATTGTTCTCAGGCTTCTTCTTGACCTTTGCAGGCCTATGAGGCCTATTCGTCTGCCCCTCCATTTTCACAGACGACGAACAAAATGAACAACTCCGCTTCCTAAGATCAAAACTGAAGTTGATGTCGTCTCCATGCCCTTGTCACCTCTTCGCCTCAATCACTCCCTTTGCCTTCGCGACTTTTCTTCATCGAAAAAAAAAAATTGGACGGAATATGTATTCTACCGAGGGCCGATACATTATGTAATATTCAATATGACGTCATATACAATTGCTTCAACTCAGGGGCCATTTCTTAAGGGGTTTTTCCTCCAAATGATACTGTTACTGCGAGACTACAGTATGTTCCTTTAGCTTGACAGTCAAGGATTTGATAGCACAGACTATGCGTAGAGCGCTGAAACGGGTATATTTGCAGACAAAGAAGGAAGGTGGTTGCAAAATCAATGCGCTATGAGGGACAAGAGTCCGCCTGAAAGATGAGAGATACCTGTAAGCGGTGACGGGAATAGCAGTGGACAAGGTTCTTATGTTCTTCTCCGTGATAGACTTCGATCCCAGGATTTGAGGACATCAGCATACTGATCGATAACGAGTAGAAGCGCTCTTCTCCAGTTGTAATCTCTCATATGATCGAGTAACCATTTCGTCGAGGTCCGGAACCGTGCGCAGTGATGCGGGTCTCCTTCTTTCCATCGTTCGCCATGCTTGCGAACCCCAGCTGCTCGCATGTCGAAAATTGCTGAGTAGGCCATCATGAACTCCGTCCTGGACTTGCCCCATTCTGCCGCTAATGGGGTCCCTTTATCCCTTGGGGCCCCTCCGTTTTGAAAGAAATCAATGGTTTTGAAAACTGACAGCATGTCTTAGTTGCTTCTTGATTTTCCCTTCAACGTCAGCCGTAGTATGACTTACAGCGCTCGATATGGTCATTTAGATTGCCGTAGTTGGCTGTGCTGTGATTAGTTTCATTAGAATGGCCTTGCTCAGACATGGAGGTGAGCGTGTCCATGACCGCCTGATGATCTTCTTCGTTCATGTTTGCGATTGTATGGAATGCTCCAAGTGAAATTGACATAGCAGATGTTTGCGATGGCTCAAAATGTTGGAATTAGAAGCAGCCAATTCATTTGCTTCAAAAAACTGCTGTGATGAATGTCACATTCAGTGGAAGCAGGCGTTGGTGTCTTTATATTGAAATACCTGCCGTCACTCTGATAAAGGAATCGACGCTATTGCGACTCAATCAGACACAGTGCGCCGCACAAGCTGCTGCTCAGGTTCTGATCTGACCTTTCAGGGCTTGTTTTGCTCACTGACATCAACGCAGTAGCGACGATGAGTACCATTAATACTGGCATTTCTCGACAAGCAATCTGCGCCGGACGGCTAGCCAGCAGCATGTGAATTGAAGACTGTTAGATCGATAGGAGTTGGCATACCCAGCTCGGAACAAATTGAGTAACTTTCTTAGGGGGCACACAAATGGCTTCGATGCGATCATTCTTGATTCTTGCCGAGTGCCAGCGACGGCATCAGGCTCGATACAATCTCATCAAGAAGATTTAGCGTGGTTAGAACGTCCATCGAACCCTTATCGAGCCACACCAAGCACTATTATGCACGTCAAAGCAAGCGAAGACGAAGCATCACAGCAGTCGCGTTGAGTGACTTGGCGGTGCACATTCAGCCAGAAAGCAGATCTGCTTTGTTCTCAGGGTCCAAGGGAAAGTAAATCATAGCCACGTTCTTTTGGAGAAGCGCATTTTACAATTCCATAGCTATGCGCATTGAACATAGCTCAAACTGAACTGGAAAAACCAGCCCGTTCTACTAGTATACAACTGCGGCGTCCCACGGTGCAAGCAAAGACGTGAGTTCCCAAGCAGTAAGTAACAAAGCTTTCAGATCCCATGGAGAGGCGCAACATGACCTAATCATAACGCCATTGAATCCCGGCTGTTGTATGCCACATGGGCTAACCGAGTTTCGTAGTGATGAACCTCAGAATTGCTTATAATCTGAGTACTCATATCCAGGTGTGAAACCTGATGGAGTCATTCTTGCCGTGTCTTTTTTCTCTTTCTGACTGCCGTCCCCATTACCATCCGGCGAATGCACAATCTACAATCTCGGCTATTGATGCGCATTCGTTTCGAAACCGGCATGAGAAAGGGAGAACAACAAACAAGGCGTCAAACAAAAGATGGTGATATCACGGTTCATCAGCAGTAATGGCACCTCGGTAATAACGAAATCTTCTCGATGGATTAGTCCCATCACCATTACTGCTGGGTCCAGCATTACTCATGCTGGGCGCATTCGTGCAATCTCAACTTTTCTTCCGCAATGTCGTCCACTATCGCCAAGTAGCTGGTCGTATCCATCGTCTGTTTCGGACGTCGCGAACGATGAGGTTTCCAAGTTGGCTGCGAGCCCACGGCGTCCATTGACGCTGAGTGATTTGCTCAGGTGAGGGGATTCGGCTAGAACATGTTCATATCTACTTGAGCTGAAGAGAAAATTATGCTAAACTGAAAGGTGGTGTCTCTAGACATGGTCATCCTCCTCTATCAGAAAGAGACCTTCTAGCGTCTGCGAATTTTACGCTGTCACTTTTACCCAAGCGGCTCGCATACCGAATCAACGCGTTGCGCAATCTACCTTTCATTATAGTGAGCAATCCGAACGTTGCGCAGATCTACAGCAATTATCTGCACAGTCTTTCAACTTTGCTGCCGTACCAGCAGCGATGTATCACCAGCTTTGAAGAAGAAAGGGTATTTGTGGACGTGCTCAGCGATCTTGTTCAAACACATACGAACACTATACCCCTGCTTGCACGAGGATTTATGGAGTGCAGAAAGTATATCAGTCCAGCAGAGGTGACCAAGTTCCTCGATGAGCATCTGCGTGCACGTATTGGCACGCGGTTGATTGCACAGCAACATCTTGCCCTTCACCATGCGAGTCGGCCGGAAAATGAAGACGCGACACAAAGCAACGTTCATACTGAGCAATTCACCGACTCTGCACCTGAGGAGCTTTCGACTTATATCGGTGTCATTGATACGAAATTACAACCCGCAAAACTCATTCAGTCCTGTGCGGATTTTGTGTCTGAAATCTGCGAATTGCAATATGGTGTGAGGCCGCGTCTCGTCATGGATGGTCAACCTGATGCAGAGTTCGCACACATTCCGATGCACCTAGAGTATATTTTCACGGAGCTACTGAAGAATGCCTTTCGTGCTACTCTCGAGAGTGGTAACGAGAGGGAGCCAATCGAGATTACCATAGCCGCAGCTCCAGACGTGCCTAACCAGATCATACACGAATGCGAAAGCAGGACGGAAGATAGTCCTCAAGATGATGCTTATGTCGACTACAGAATCGGACGCGACGATCCGCGAGAAGCTAAGGCTGCTGTCGTCTCTGCGAGTAATGCAGGCGCAGAGGAACTTTTTGCGCCGCTGACATCTCCAACCCAGGGTATAACCATTCGTTTCCGTGATCGAGGTGGTGGTGTTCCTCCAGGAATCCTTCCTCATATCTGGTCTTACAGCTTTACTACATTCAAAGAGAAAGATGACTCTGAGGCACTAGATATCTTGAGCGGGACAGGGAGTGGTGCTGGAAGTGACGGCTCCGCGGGAGGTTATATCAATGGAAGTAGTATCGCTGGCCTTGGGTACGGGTTGCCTCTTTCAAGAGCTTACGCGGAGTATTTTGGCGGTTCCATACGGGTTCAAAGTCTTTGGGGATGGGGGACCGATGTCTATTTGACCTTACGAGGCGTTGGTATGAGGCAGTAAGGGGAATGACTCTCTCTCGCCTGATACCTGCTGCCCAAGAGTCCGACCTGTGGAGCTACGCAGATGAGAAGAAAGACTCGTATAATCATAATATTATACCCTTCCCAAATCACTTGATTGCCAACTGCGCAACTGCTAGGTCGTTCAGCTTTACCTTTGGATTTTTTTCCTGGCGGAGACTTGAAGTTTGATATCAGTGGTCAGGCTACAGTGTGTATACTCTGGTAAGTGCTCCTACTCCAGAACGGCTTTTAGAAGCAGTTTACAAATCAAATATGTTACTTCAAGTCATTTTAACGGTTGGCACCCTCATAGTCAAAGTGCTCGTACGCGCGCCCTGTAGGGTCAGCCTCGCAGCACTCGACCTACCTGCCCCAATTGAGGGGTTCCTGCCCCTGAATGCAGCTCCTTAAGCTATCCAAACCTTCCGTCCAGATAGACCGAGACTCTGATTGCACCTCCCTTTTACGAAACAAATCCTCCTCGACAACGGTGACTTCCTTTGTAACAGATGATGGTAGTAGTGCCTTCCACTTGTGAGCGAGACAAGGGGATCTTCAGAAGGGAAAACACCGGCCAGCATGGATTTCGATTGATCAAGAAGTTTTAATCAAGAGCACCGACGACTCCCAAAATAAAACAAGTCATCGTTTCGTCCTAATAGATGTGCTCCTGATTAAGGAAGACCAATATTGAAGAACGTTCACAATTGATATGGCGATTCGTGACCAGAAACTTGCGACTTTTTCGGGCATGCTACGCTGGCTGGCATCTGCGGTCTTCACGACAAGTTTGATCGCTGCTCCACCATTGACTGCTGCACTGCCAGTTGAACGGCACACCTCAAACGGTACTGAATTCAATGACCAGACATTCGATTATGTGGTTGTTGGAGGTGGTTTGGCGGGGTTAGTCGTTGCCTCCAGGCTATCGGAGAACCCAGCGTACTCTGTCGCTGTCATCGAAGCCGGGAAGACGGGCTATGGAAATGACGCCCTTATGACCCCAGCTAGCAATGTAAGCCACGGACAAGAACCTCTCCGTAATCGTTTCGAAGTGAATACTGACAAACATGCTATGATGTCCCTTAACAGCTCTATCAAAGCTCGCTCTTCACTGAGAGAGACTGGCAGTATTATACTGTACCTCAAGAAGGTTTAAACAACCGACAAATTGTATGGAATAGGGGAAAGGTACTGGGCGGTTCATCAGCAATCAATGGCATGTATTTGGTTCGCCAAAATGCTGTTGAACAAGATGCGTGGGCTGCGCTCCTCCGTAGCCTTGGACCAGAGGCCCAGGGAATGTGGTCGTGGCCGAATGTCCTCAGGGGCATGATAAAGTCCGAGACTTTCTTCCCACCTACTCCTGAGCTTGAAAACGTCCTTCGCAATGCTGATCCAACGCAACCTGGCAACTTTGCTCCCTACAACGAAGTCTCACATGGTGACATCGGGCCTATCAATCACGGATTTCCTAGTATCATCTACGAAAACGTTGGAGCTTTCCTAGTTTCTGCAAGCAAGGTGATGAATAGGCCAATCAATCCTGATCCATATAGCGGTTCCAACTCTGGGCCTTTTCTGAGCGCTAGTGCAATCAATCCACGGGATTATACCAGAAGCTTCAGCAGAAATGCTTATATTGATTCGTTCCTGAATAGACCAAACCTGGTAAGCAACGGAAACACATTGTTTGTGATGGTGATGGTGCTTAGTGTACTGACATGACTCTATAGTTCATTTTGACAGAACATCAGGCGACCAAGATTCTGTTTGATGGAGAGACAAAACCCATGGTAGCAACCGGAATAGAGTACTCTCAAAGCCCGTGGGCTCCAACCTACGCTGTCCATGCACGGAAGGAAGTTATAATTAGTGGAGGTGCTGTTGGATCCCCTCAGCTACTACAATTGTCCGGAATTGCAGACAAGTCAATCCTCGATCCTGTTGGCATTAGACAAGTAGCCGATGTACCCGGCGTGGGCTTCCACCTCCAGGACCACGTCCTTGCTGAGCTGTCATGGGCTCCCGCACCCAATACCTCTATTCCCCATGCAGGTGTCACCGGAAATCCTTTGCTCGACAGCTATGTTAATAGCGGCGTTGGGTTCGTTCCCATTGACGACCTCGAAGGTATCAACAGGCAGGAGATCATCCAAGAAATTAATAATGATGCCGACGCAATTGATGCTGAACCTATTCCCGAAACAGTCAAGGCTGGCATCAAGGAAACGAGACGAGCACTGGCGAACACTATCTATGGCCAGAACATGCCTGCCGTTGAGGTCCTCTTTGAAAATTGGTATGGCAAGAGTTCCGTACAATGCGCCCTGCAACATGCGAGTAGCCGCGGCTCGCTGAGGATTGTGAGCCCAAATGCATTCGATCACCCATTGATAGACCCAGGTTACCTCAAACAACCTACAGATCTGAAGTTAATGCGACACGGCTGTCGCCTGGCTAGGAAGATAGCAGAAACCGAACCACTATCAAAGCATCTCGCTGAAGAGCTCAATCCTGGACCAACCGTTCAGACTGAGGAACAATGGAATACATGGGTCAAGCAGAATTCTGGGTCAGAGTATCATCCGAACTCGGGCTGTTCCATGCTTCCTCTTGAACTAGGTGGTGTAGTTGATCACAATTTTCTGGTGTACCACACCAAGAATCTGCGGGTGATCGATTCATCAATCGTTCCGATTTCTATGTCAGAACATCTTATGACAGTCACATATGGTCTTGCAGAATTAGGCGCCGAAGTCATCCAAGCTGCTGCCTACTAAGGGGAGACCGTCATTGATGATTCGGGCACTCTGACAGTAAATTCTTTCAGGTGAGAAGGTGATACAGGGTATGCAATGAATAAGCAATTTGATCATGTGTAGTTGACATTGGTATGTAAATCTGTGTGCCCTCCCGAGACTGTACGACTGAAGTTCGAGAGTTCTCACCAAAGGAAATTCGTGTCTTTTTAGTATGTTAGTGCGATAGAATTAGCCGCCGAGCGATCAACACCAATTACATAGCTCACTTCTTTTGATGTATTGTGTAGCATGATGCCGAAAGACATTGTCCATCCATGTGTCAAGCGTTCGGTCATCGAGATGTCTTGCTAATGTCGTAGCACCTGTACGACATGCCCGAAGAACATTGATTTTCCAGAATGTGGAAGACCACTATGATCGAAGACCGTTTCGTGTAATCCAAGAGATCTTCACCATCTCCAGAGTTTGTTGCCGAAAAATATATATATTCAACTTCCAATCCTTCAGGTTCCTTAGTATTTGAATTAACATCAATCAGAACTATCCACCCATCTCGAGTTGCAGATTCTCAGTACCGCGAACACAGAAACGCAGAGACTCAACCCGAGATATCCAACAATGACTGGCTCCGAAGAATCAGACAGAATTTCATTGATCGGAACGAGCCAACCACAAGACACAGCACCCACGCGTGGATCCAGTAGCGAGGACGTTGCCGCTGAGTGGCGTCATTTGGGCCTCGGAAAGCCAGGAGGAGCAATGCCAGGACGACAAGTGCGTGTCCAAAGATGGACACCAAACACCCAGGTAGAACTTCAGGATCTCGTCAGACAGCGTCAAGAGGAGGATGGTACTTATACAGAGCAGGCTCCTCCTACTAATTTCGACGAGATAGAAGCTGCGCATGAGCGCGAACAGCGCGCTCAAAGGAATGTTGAGAAGAAGAAAAAAAGCTTCAGATCGCGAGTCAGTCGCAAATTCCGCTGGCTGCGGAATATTGTTCGCTCGAAGAAGCGCGATGAAACAAGAGCGGCACCGTCGGCAACCACCCCAATTCAGGGATCTGCTCAGGGGTCTGCTCAGGGGTCTGCTCAGGGGCCTCAAGGGACCCAGCCAGCTGTCGGTAATTGAGCCGCTCATACATGATTGCGCTTGGTAATCATGCGATGACTTGATAGGATTAGATGCCCTACCCAACACTGGGGTGTCGAGATATGAAGATAATTTGGTGATGATTCCTTAACTCATTGTGTCTCCTTCACTTTCCTCCTGTTCTGCGAGCTCCTGTTGTTGCCTGTATTTGATATATTTCCTCCATATGGAGGGACCACAAATGCCAAGTACCTTGTCATCATTTTCATCTTCCGTACAGACAGCATGTCTGTCACAAAATTCGTTCCACGAGACCCAATTATCCAGGGTCATGAGATGTCTCATCGTAGGCCGTCCGTGGGGACAGTTCCACGGCTTGTCCATTGTGCCCATATGTTGAAGGACAGTCTCCATTTGCTTCTGTGTCAAGGGTCGGCCAATCATGATGCTAGACCGACATGCACGCATTGCGAGCATTTTGCGTACTTTGCTTGGGCGGGGTATATGGTTCGGCACCATGCCGTCATTTTTGAGAGGTTGCTGCATTGATGGACTTTCGGACAATAAGACTATTAATTCCTCAAGGTCCTGCAAGCCAAAAACGACTTCCTTGCTCAGGGGTAGACTGATCAACCTGCAGCGCCTCCCAATTGGTTCGTCCCCACTGGTGTCAACATCAATAACGAAGCCATTTTTCTCAAGCAAGGGAATGTTGTCGATGATAATCTCTTCTTCGACTGCAGTAAGGTCAAGCGTTTTAGGCTGCACAAGCATTTGATTTTGAATGACAGTCTCTGATCTCAGACGTTCGAAGTTGTAGATCTCATCAGACGCGTGCTGGTCGATGATGAAAAGCTCATCCCTGTTGAGCGAGCCTTCGCTGTTGTGTCGACGTGGCCTTACAGCTAGGATAAAGCCTAGGTTGAATTGCCCCACCACAGTCATGTCAGAGAAATCTTCCTTTGTGACCGCAAGACTTAATCGATTTTCGGCTTGCTCTTCGCTCTCGGTGAGATGGTTGACTTCCATGTCATACGCAGGACAAGTAACCCCTTGAAACCTCTGACCGCGCATAACACTTCTTAGGCTCTCCATTTGTGCTTTCATATCGTCCAAAGATAGGTCAATAGAGCATTCAAACCTTTGGGTCGAGCTCTTAGGAATCCGAAGGTGGGGACTTCTATCGCTGCTAACCACTTTTTGTTCGTTGTCATGTATGCCACGAGACTCTGCTTGCCTAATGAGAGCCGCGACCCTAGCGTTCTCCCTTCTGCGATCCACTTCATAGTTATCACAAGGACCTGAGTCGTGCTCATCAAGCGACATGCAGTCTGATTGGATGTGCAGGGCCCCAATGTCTTCCCCCGAACATTCCGCTTCATTTTGATGGCCAGCGAGATCTTCATGATGGGTACAACAGTCCATTGGCGGCTCATAGTCTTCGCCTTCCTCCACTTCGCGTTCCTGCTCCTCCTGCTCTTCCTCCATTTCGTCGTCTTTCATCTCTCGATCTCCATAGATATCCTGCAGATCCAAATCTGATCCAGGAGCTCTGAAACTGCTCAAAGAGTTCCGTATCATCTTCTGCATCATAGACAGACTAGCATGCCGCCTTGGCCTCTGACGTGGTTCTGTCGAGCCCCGATCCTCAGATCTTCGCTTCAATGAAGAACCGTCAAGCCTTGATTGAACAGTGCGATTTCCAACAGTGATTTGAGTTACTTCTGGTGCTGGCCTCATTGGACGCATTCGGTCAAAGGCATTCTGTACAGGCCCAGGAGGGTGTCTCGTAGGACTCTGTGACAGTGACGGAATCGGTGGGCTAGACGGTATGGGCGTGGCGTCTGCTGACTGTGAATCAGAATATTTAATGGGAAACGTTTTTGCTTGATCGGAACCCTTGGGACCGACATCCTCTGGATCAAGTGTATCGGTTGGTGGAGCGTCGTCACTGCTGAGAACGGGACCCAACCCCTGACCAAGGGCTTGAGAAGCAGTGAAGGATGTGTTGGTTGAGGAGAGTTCATGGGGCTCTCTGTACTTATCAAACCTTCCGCCGAAGTCTGTTGAAGAAAGTGCTTCACGCTCAACATTCGCGTCTGCTGCGTCAAACACCGTAGTCATGGACAATTTTGTGCGAGCGAGCTGCATCGCAGAGGCTGATCTGATGAATGACTGCTGCCTTCCCAATGTCTGTGATTGGGGAACAGTCTGGTCTGAACTATCAAACAATTCAGTCAACTTCTCCTTGAGTGATTCAATTAAAAAACCGGCGTCATGAAGGAGAATGGTTCTCTTATCAGGAGAAACATTGACATCATAAGCACTGGTGTCCATCTCAAAATTCGCAAAAATGAAAGGTGACTGAGAGATATTGAACGACTTATACACCTCATTGAACGCCTTCGCGATCTGCGGTAGCACACAGGGTCGACGATTGACGAAGAACATTTGCCGATCAGGCGTATGTCTCCCCTCACCAAACACGGGTTTTGAGATGTGGCCACGCACTACTATCTGATTCATGGCATCATCAGTTTGGCCAGCAACTCGTCTTGCCGAAAGACTGGGTTTGTAAGCTAGCTCTAGAGCAAGCGGCACCAGAGCATTCACCGTTTTCGCACCGTAAATGTTAGATATGTTCTCTCTCGTCACAGCATTGCCATTTGTGTTGAAGACAGTGGCACTTTTCCCTCGGGGCATCTGGCTTTTGACACTGAAGCGCACATTGGTGTTAATACAAGCGTATGCCTGGAGCAGGGTGACCAGCTTGGTATATTCCCGTTTGATATTCTTCTCCAATTCCTTTCTCCTGACCGGAAGTCGTCTGAACAGGTACTCAACCGACGCTGTCGTTCCCTTTTGACCGGCAACGACTTGCACCGATTTGACTTTCCCTGACGGTTCGAATTCTAATCTGGAGGCTTTGGGAGCTTGTGCCTCTTGAGCAGTCGTTATGCGCAAGTCTGAGAGAGCGCATAGTGATGACAGAGCTTCCCCACGGAAACCAAATGTTGTGAGGGTACTGATATCATCGTAGGTCGATAGCTTTGAGGTGCAATGCTTTAAAGCTGTTTCTCATAGAAGTAAACAATGAATGGAATCCCACGTAATCTCAAGTGATTCAACTGCAGTTCGGTCTCAGACTCACCAAGGGACTCATAATCTTCGGGAGAAATGCCAGCACCATTGTCTTGAACCTCTATCAAATCCAAACCATTATTCTTAAGGCGTACCTCTAATCACACATTAGAATGCCTTCCTAACAAGATGTAGACAGCAAGAGGAAGAGGGTGGCGGGGTGGGTGGAAGGGCACCGCAGAATGTGAAAAGACGA
>JAGYHZ010000089.1:0-18500 GCA_024244195.1 Ascosphaera aggregata | reverse complement strand
TCTCCAGCCGCGATGTGTGCACTACCGTACTCCGGATGTAAGAATGGATTGGTCCCCGAACCAAAGCCAATAAGATTCGAAGCATGGTTCTGCTTCTGAATGACCTATCATGCCGAGTGCCGGATGGCCGCTTGGAGGCGGGTACATACGAGCATAAGCATGCTCCAAAACAAGCGTGGCAGCTTCGCTGATTGATTAGGGGGCTTTGCTTGTCATCTCTTCAATCGAACTAGCGACTGTCTTGAATGTAGAGAAAATCGATGATATCACAGCTTACTGTATATCCCCATGATGTATCATTGCAATTTCCTCAATTGGTTTAGGTAGTGCAGCCAGACATATCCAACACCCAGGCAGTAGCAAAATCCTCATTTAGGGGCTGGAATGGGCGTCCTACAGGCTTATGATTTGATAGGTAATGTTTGTTGCGCCTGACAAGGGGCCTGTCTCTCCTGAGAGCGGTCCGTGGGCAAGCGAAAGGCATTGCCAGAGATGTCAGCATCAGCGAGTAGCGTACGTCGTAACCAGTAGCAGATGGCTCTCAAGATGCTCGTTGTGACTTGCCACGATTAGCTCTTCACGCGACAACAATGAAGACTGTTCCCTGGCTCAAGATCAGTCCCACAAACATTGCGCAATAATTGGCGGTTGGACCGCAGCTGTTTGTCAAGGAAAGGAAGAGGACTCCATCTCGATCCAGGACCAGGCTTTTATTAGCCCTCTCTGTTGCCATTGCTTGTCATCACTCTCCCGTATCGTCTCATCCAGGAGCGAGGTCTTACATTTCAGGGGCTGTGCAAATGACAATGCTCAGGTGTTCCCCTTCTATTCGACATTGGACCAGTAATCCGTTCTTCTCGAAAGTCTCTTGAGCTTTTGTAGGATGCGACAGCAGGTCTTGTTCATTCATACCCGCAGGACCTCGATGTACTTGAGAGTTTGGACATCGTGACCTGGCTCGTCTCCATAGCTGACTGAGGAGGACCAGGACTACCAAGGGCAGCAAGAGGCGATGGTATCTCAGTGCTACTCACAAAGATGACAGTTGTATCATCCTTGAGCGCATGAAGAAGTATCAATGACCTGGCCTGACGAGCCGACCCAGCAGTGTAAATCACCACAGATGAGGGGAATGCGCCTACAGCACGCTGTCAACTGGCGACGATTCCGGAGCCAATTCCATGATGTCGACAGGTGCCGAGAGAAAGGAAGATATTGCGCCAGACAGCCATTATCTACCCTGATGAGACCATAACATGGATGTGCAATGCAACTCACACGATTCCTGGGTAACCATGTGACGGCACAACCAATTTCTTTGGCTGGGTGCGATAACCTTCAGCAACAGCAACTTCAATGACGACAAGAAAATGACAATCGGGAGATGAGCTTTAGAAAGACAATCACTCATGTCACCATCGTTAAAGCTCAAGCGTAACAAGGCGCGTAGTGTCTTTCCCTATGAAGCAGAAGCTACAGTGAGGCGAGGCCGAAAATGCATTGGGTAACGCCGTCTCCTGATCACCCTTAGTCAGAACAAGCACGATCAAACCGAAATCTCAAAAGATGATACTGTTTGAAAGACAGCCCTCAAAAGCCCATACAACATGTCTATGTGTGTTGCCAAGGTAGTATTCATCATTTCACGGTGATCGCTGAAGTTTGGGGAGATCATGATGAAACCATTCGACTGTATCGCGACAATGATTACGATGATGATAGTAGGGGGGGTCTTGTTGCCTCAACACGTGTAAGAAAAGCATAAACATCCTGCTTCATCTGTGCCGTGATACCTATGGTAAATATAAGTCGGTTACATTTCATCTATGATTAACTGTGCCTCAGTGTTATCTGGAAAGAATCATTATTGTGATAGTCGCCATCGTCGCCTGTCGGTCATCGCTTATATTGGCCACGTATGATTAAGAAATGCCATTGAGATTGTTGACAGGTCAAGCAGAGTAGAAAGAATGATGAAAAGAGATTAGTGATTTACGCTAGCAACTTCCAAAGGAATCAAGTGCGACCTCATAATTAAAATGAGAAAGAAGGAAAAGAAAAGTATTTGGGATGTTTTAAATCAGGTCGCAGACCAGGTTTTTCCAAGCCCCTTGCACTTATAGATCACGCCGTCCAGACCCATCTAGTGGCTTTCCCAGTGCTATTCTCCCTGTCGTGTGCTGAACTCCTAAACCAGATGCCCGGAATGACTTGCGTCAATAGAAGACGTTGACAATGCGTGTAGGTTCGTAGGAGAAGGCGGAGAAAGAAATGATGATGAGTTCCGCAAGAATGAGTCATTCTAAAAGGCAAAGGAATGCATTTCCACCGCAGCCGTGTACGAAAAATAAAGCTTCTTAACTAACCCCGTAGTGAAAGTCAACCTGCAACCGAATCCGTTGACATTTGATTGTCGGTTGAATAATGGCATGTCTTGACATTGTTTTGACTTCTTCGGATGTGCCTTAATAGCATCCTTTTTCGGACTGTCTTTCTTGGTTCCCATTATCATTGTCGATTAGACGACGCAACAACGGATGGCATCCTTCATCTAGTTCGTAGCTCGGACTGCGCCGACGAATTTGGGCTGAGAGCCACTATCCCAACAGCTCGTGCACCAATTATCAACCGAGAAAAACGTATGCTCAAGTTTGGCACAATTGATGGCGCTGTCGGGAGCCTGGACACATTTCGTCTCAGAGACGTTCTTGTGACCGCAGGTGAAGTACTCGGTATGAATGTTGCACATTTCCGTAGCAGCTGTGTATGTGATATATTATGATAGATTTGACTTTTTCTTTTGAGTCGAACGGACTCAATGATTCAGATACTAAGCTTGTTTAATTCGCTTGTCGCTGGTGGAGGTGAATCTAGTCACTGTCGGTTCATCAGGGATAAAGGGCAAGGGGTAGAAGCGCTTACCCCTTATGATTCGGAATTTCGATGTCCCAGCAAGGTGAAAAGTCTCGGGTGCTTTAGATTGATAGCACAGATGTTTTTCTTGCTTCGTCCCGTAAATCACTTGCTTTTGGCTTCCTTCTTTACTTTCTTTCTTTGTCGTTCAGGTTGATGTCAGAGGAGATAAACCTCCTTCTGAGGGAAAGGCACCTTATATACCATGACCACCTCTCTTCTAAAGCAGTCCTTCCTGCATAGAATATAGGCGGCGCTTGCGAGATGTAATACTACCTCTTCGAACAATTAAAAGATAGACACATCTAACTCCCTCAAGCATATCTGCCGTCGATCTTGGTTCCTAACAAAAACCGTAGTTCGGGTGACATCACTTTCTTCCCTACTCCACGGCGCTAGTAGTGGCTTGTCCATCATTTGTTTGTGTCAAATGCCTCAGAATCAGTCCCGTCTTTAGAAATAACAGAGACATTTAATCGGGTAATTTCCTGGTTCACAATGATGCACCATGACAGCGGAAATAATGAGAAAGCTCTTGTTGTGCATCCATTACAATGGCAGCCCCTGGTTGCTATTTGTTGCACGTATTCGGGCGAAGACAGGCAGGTCCACAAAAGACTCTATCGCACCACACTTTTGTTGAAAGCAGACGACTCGACGGAGAGAAATTATGCGTGTATTTTGTGTGATTGCGCGCGTGTGGGTGTTTGCTTGTTTGGGAAGAACATCACATAGATTGGTACCGGGGGTAGACCCTTGCTTGGACCCAAGATGGTTCGACGAGGTGCGTGAGTGGACTCTCGAGAGGGTCTATAAGGGCGAGAGAGAGAGAAAGAGAGAAGGAGAAAGAGAGAAAGAAAGGAACAAAAAGGAGGGGCAAGGCAAGTGATAGCACACGCATTTGTTCTTGCCTGATGCTTTCTCATGCAAATCGTGTAATATCTCGCTTCTGGGGTTCGACAGCTTTGCCCGGGGGTTCAAAATGTGGGCGTCCCTGAGAATCAGTCGATCTCTTTTTGAGAACTGCTTTCAAGGGCTCCTCCATATTGTTTGGTGACGACTGGAGAAGATAGAAAGTCCGTTGTGTTGGAGCGATACATATCACACGATAAAACGCCGTTGGTTACACGGTCTGTGCACAGAGTCTTTCAAGCCTCCCGGATAAGGGAATCCATTGATGGTGATAATAACAGTACCTGAGAAGGCCAGTTAGTTCTTAATCTTGAGAGGTGTATGAAATGAGATAATGGGGTGTAGATCCTTCATTCCCATCTGCAGCCCTGCTTATTCTAAGCGGGAAAGGGTTGGAATGGCCGGGGTGAAATGCATTCAATGTTTACCCATGACCATGAAACCGGAGTCGAGAACAAAGCCGGTAAGAAGGGTATGTCGTTTCACCCTGCCGATCTAAATTGATTCGATAGCTCAAGGCTGGGACTGACGCTGACAGTTAGCGGTATGAAGTCGATCATTCTCAGATCGCTTGGGACAACCTCCATTCTCAGGAATCAATCGTCTTTGACGAAGGTGAACATTCCAAATTTTCACGACATCTGGTAGCCATTGGCAGCAACGCTTTGACCAGCAATAATTGATGAGCTGTCTAGAAGCGATCATCCATCTACTCGCATGAAATCGCGTAACTCTGTAACCCTGCCATCCGCGCATAATTATGATCAGTAGTGCATCATATCAGTATCCAGGGTGAAGTCTGAATTGCGCAGTCTACTAACAGCATATTCTAGCAAGTCAGCATGTCAGCAAGTCTTCAAATATCTAATCGGTAAGCATATCTCACCTTGAATGCATGAAACGGTCACTGTTGTTGCTGTCGTAATCTCTCCTTTTCGTTACTCCCCCCCTTTTCCTTCTCCTGTCTTGTTCAGTTTTGGGAGAAGTTGCAGATGCAGTTGGAGCCCGAAATGCGACAGTAAAACTGTTGATGATGTATCAAATGATGAATAATTATATAGTGTTTTTTAAAACATGTATGTTTTTTATTTTGTAAAGCATTTTTGGCTAATGTCCGACCATCTTATCGTCGGAGTCCGGAGGAAAGCAATTGAGATAAGCAGGATGAATAAAAATTTAATTACACCACTGCGAGGCGTCATCAACAGTGATTATTGTCATCATCATCTTTACTTTTCTTCAATTGCAAGTGCGTCTCAATCATCATTGGGAAGACAGGTATCAAAGAAATGAGCAATATCAAGGAAAAAGAACAGACACAACCCGCCGCATCTCGCGACTTACCCGTATCTCGACATGATCTCTCTACGTATTGGGGCCGTGTAAAGCATTCAGCCGGCCTGTCTGATCCCAGGTGCGTTGTTTACTCGCTTGTGATATTCTTGTTAGCTAGGGTGAATAGATTCATGTCTAATACGTTATGCCTCCAGGATGATGTTCGTATCTGGCGCAACACTTGAGAATAGCAAAAGACTCATCAAAGCTTATCGCAACCATGAGCTTCCCGAAACAATGACGCCTGAACTTTGGCATGCGAAAAAAGTTGTGGATTCCACTTTGCATCCGGATACAGGCGAAAAGGTCTTCTTGCCCTTCCGAATGTCTTGCTATGTACTGTCCAATTTGGTCGTGACCGCCGGAATGTTGACGCCTGGCTTAGGAGTAAGTTCTGTCCCGTCTGCGTTCCTTCTTTTCTCGTTCTGCATTCCCAAACATCATCGAGAGAAAAGTTGGATGTGATCACTCAAACTAAGTCTTGTGCAGACAACAGGTACTCTGCTCTGGCAAATTGCAAATCAATCTCTCAATGTCGCTATCAATAGCGCCAACGCGAATAAATCTACCCCATTGTCATGGTCAACTATGGGGAAATCATATTGCATGGCTGTCTCCGCCTCATGCGGCGTTGCATATGGTCTCAACGCTGTCGTACCTAGACTGAAGTCCGTGAAGCCATCCACCAAGGTTATCCTAGGTCGTCTCATCCCATTCGCAGCAGTGGTCAGTGCTGGTGTGGTCAACGTTTTCCTCATGCGCGGCGAGGAGATCAGAAGGGGAATCGACATCTACCCAGTCCGTACTCCAGAGCAGACCGCGCGCGGAGAGCAGGTTGAGTCACTCGGCAAATCGAAGAAAGCAGCTACCCTTGCGGTGGGCGAAACAGCCTTGTCACGAGTTATCAATGCTACGCCTATCATGGTAATACCACCCTTGATCCTGCTGAGGCTACAGAAAACCAGGTGGTTGAGCGCTAGACCAAGAATGGTCACACCGGTGAACTTGGGTCTGATTCTTGCGACAAGTTATTTGGCCTTACCGTTCGCCCTGGGAGCCTTCCCGCAATTCCAGAGTATCAACGCGAACTCTTTAGAAGAGGAGTTTCACGGAAGAGGAGGAGAAGATGGATTGGTTGTATTTAACAGGGGTATTTGAATTTGGAGATGATAAACAAAAAATGCAAAAAAGGGGCAAGAGAAAATGGAAAGGTTGTACATACGAACGACAATGGACCCGAATCGTTGTCTCATCAGTGGCTAGTGGCGCGATGAATAAACACGAGCCATAACAAAATGAATCTCGAGAAGTCACATTGGACCTGCCCATCAGCTCGATCCCCGTGTCTCTTGTGCCCCAAAATCAGACCCTGCAGAGTTTTGGGACCTTCGCATGTCTTAGTACACCTAATCACTCGCTGCATGCAAACCTACTCAGACCGGGGGCAACCCTGACAAGGAAATCCCGTTGTGAAGAGTGGGCGATGCTTCAAACAAACTTCACAATATAGTACATCATGTGCTTTTCCGAAGATTGATATCCGCAGAACCTCACTCCATGCACACACACTACGAAAATGTGGCATCAAGGATTGCACATCTATGATCTACTTATTGGCTCCTGATATGGACATATACAAAACAGCATCCACCTGAAGCAGCACGCAGCCAGCGCAAACCATGAGCAAAGAAGGCGTGAATACGCAGTCATTCAGAGGAGATCAATTGTCAATTTGGCGTCTCTTACTCCAATCAATATGGTACTCGCACAATCAATCCACGGAGCGCGACTTTTTCTCGCTAAGTCCGGCTGTGCATCCCATTATAGTTCCTTTGAAGTGTAGAAGCAGTATACTTCCCACCCTTCACGCAGGATATCATATCGGCAATACGCGTCCCATTCCTCCTTTTCAAACTTTGCCCCAACTTCCTGCTTGAACTTCGCAAGCCGACCCACCTACAATAGGTGACTTTGTCGTTTGTCGAAGCGACTTTGCGAGAGCTTACGACAAGATCATTTTTAACAACCCCCATTTTCTTCAGAGAGTATGGTCTTATCCGCTGTCACGGCAGCGTATCCATTCCGCAATGTACTTCTGCCAATGGACTTTTCGCTCCTTTTTGGCCATGCTTCGTGGATGTACGGCCATCCCGCACCAGGCACCTCCATTGTCAGCATTAGCGTGTTCGCCTCATTGACCCATACACAGCGTCTCAAAGAAAGAACTGGGTTAGCTCCCACCTTGGTCTTCCTGACGTATTAGGGCGATGCGTCTCTCGTTGAGGTCTCTTCAGACTTCAATTCAGGGTGATGGAAATGTCAAGAATCTAGATTGAGCCTATAAAGAAGTAAGGTTCCTTAACCATCATTTGGAGAGCTTTTAAGCACAGGATTAGATAGAGGTGAGCCAAAGTCAGCATGCCTTTTAATCTCTCATTGATAAAACACGGTGGTTTCATTATCAGCGATGGTACATATACTTGGCCAGCGAATGGCTGACGGGTTTCTTCTTTGGTGGGAGGTACTCCTGGATATATACACAGTAAGAAATATACGACTGGACTGCCAGGGTCTCCATCTGGGAGCGGTATTGGAAGAATACACCTCTGTCGTCCTGCTTGCTTTTTTCTGAAAATTTGGCATAGGAGACGAACAAGTCAAGGCGCGCGAACAAATCTAATGAAAAAAAGGACATTGCGCTCGGGACTTAAGCACATAAAGTCATAGTAATGATGCAATAAACTTCTTCCTGCTATGCCACATGTTTCAAGAATGCATAATAAGCAAAATGAGAAGAACGTTTTGCTAGAATTGGGTATAACGTAAAAAGACGTAAATAATGACCATATTACAAATTGCGCCAGTGCAGCCTTACCTTCTTTCATTTATCATCATTATCATCTATCGATTCCTCCGTATGATGATAGTACCTATGACGGTGGTATGATGGCCTGCCACTCCTGTCAGAGTCGATGCTGCTCCGCGGCTGTGCCCTCGTGAAATCGCTATTCTTTCTATCCGAGCTCCACCGTTTTTGCTGAGGTGATTTAGTGCGTGCAGGTTCAGCCTGACTGATAGTATGTGCATGCGCATACGGGTCGAAGTATCCGGGTTCATGCTGTAACTGAAGTGATTGGAGGTGAGGAAACTGTGTAGTTGTCGGGCTACACTGCGACCAGCGCCTTGGTGATCCTGATGGATGAAAGTAGCCGTGCCCTTCCTGATCCAGCGGAGGAGGGGTCCCAGTAAGTCTCGACCCGGCAGAATCCAGCCTGGGCAACGGAGACTTTGGTTTTGAACTCATGACCTTCGCGCCAATGAATCCTCTTCTGTCTCTTCCTGTCCTTGCTCTTCCCAACCAATTGTGCTTTAGTGCCTTGCTTAACTCCTCAACTTGTTTTTGGGCTTCGTTGTCAGTATGTACACTAGCAAGCACGGAGATGCATTGCAGCATCCTAGCAACAGTTTCCGTAATTAATAGGATCGGATCAGTCGCGTTGTTGTAATGCGCGACAGTCGCATTTGACGCCAAAGATGCTAGGGTCGTCGAAGATGCAACGGCAGGCAATGTCGTGTATAACATGGAACCTCGCGATGGCGAGTGCGAGGTGGAGGCTGAGCTAGGCAACTGATATTCCGGATTAGAACTGGCGTTGGATGTTGCTCTTGCCCGAGAATCAGAGAAGCCGGTCGAATCAGCATACTGATGCCCACCACTGCTGCTACCTGGTGCACCTCTTTCAGTCGCCCGTATGGACGCAGGTTTTGAAGTAGTGTGACCGCTCAAACCTGCGTCCAAGCCAGACGCCGTGCTTGGCCGACGTATTGAGCTGCTCGAAGACCCCAAAGCATTGACTCTCATGTTCTCATTCATGCTTTCTAGACTTAGACGGGAGAACGTGGCCAGCAGTGTATCATACCGGCTTAGAATGACAGTATCGCGGAAATAAATCAACACGATGGCACGCACATCAAGCTCATCATCGTAGTCTATGCCCCCAATGGTTGAGAAGCGGGTTGTTTCAGTGTTCGTCTTCACTGTCGGTGTCGCTGACGTTCCCACTCCAGTAAACTGCCTCTTGCCAGCATTTGTCAGGTCAGCAGTCTTAGTCGCCCAAATCTCCCTTGCCTCTCTCCGAGGAACAATCGAGCCGCGTCCTTTGAATTCAACATCTAGCGGTAGGAAAACCGCCTGGAGAAAAGGCAGTACGGTGCCGAACACGAACAACCACATCTGAGCAAGGTGAGGCACCACTCGATCTCTATCTCGACTCGACGCCGCATCTTCTTGTAAATGACCGAGATTATGACTAAGAGAGTCGAACCCTGTCTGAAGTAAATCCCTTAGGTCCTCAATTATGCTTCCAGGCGAGTGTCTCTGCATACAGCACTGTAAGTGGATAGAGACCAGTCGATTCAAGTCTTCCAACGCGACGCGAATGTCTTCTCCCTCAAATAACACCAACAATTTCGCCTTCAGATAATCCCACGCATCTTCAGGCGCCATGTTATTTAATCCAAATCCAGATAAAGTATCCTTCAAACTGACATCTGTTCCATATAACCCATGGCCATGTCCTATATGCCCTAGATTGTGCCCTCCTGAGCCTGCACCACTGTACATAGTAGGACCGACATCGCCGACTTTGACGCCCATACTAGCCCAATCCGTGGCATCTTCACGAAACGCCGCGTCCTGTGCAACGCTTTTCTCTTTCTCCTCTTTTTTCTTCTCACGCCATGACCGGCCACCATGCCGAAGATCCAAAGATTTTCCAAATCCAATATTGGGTGGTGACGAAGGGGCGAATGAATAGAGAGACTGTGGAGCATTGGGATCCATTGGCATCGAGTTGCTGGCAGCTGATGATAATGGTAGGTGATAATGATCATCTTTATCTTTCAGCTTGAGTTTCGGACGAGAGAGGAAGTGATGTTTGTGCTTCATATCCTTCTCCTTCTCTTTCCCACTAGTTGCGACAGCGTGACCGTGCGTCATAGTGGACGAAGCACTACCAGCAGTGGTAATGTCACGATCTCGCTCCACAGAGACCTTGTGTTCTTGAGCAGGTACAACCGTATTGACACTTGAGTTGGACGTGCTATAAAATGGTGTATTGACGATCTGGTTGTTGGCATTTCCACGAGTAGACTCATTGACGCTGACGGAGGAACTGTTTATTACTTTAGACAATCCGCTAGAACCAGGATAAGCCGCGGACGATGGAGTTTTGCTCTTCTCTTCTTTCTCCTTCTCTCGGTCCCTATCTCTGTCTTTATCCTTGTCTCTCGACATGACAATATGCTTTGGTTTTGAAAAGAGCTTCATCTTGGACTTTTCCTTCTCAGGTTTCATCGATCTGCCAAATTGGACGTTCTCGGAGGTCGCTCCGACCGCAGCGGAGCCTGATCGTCTGGGAAAAGCAAGACTAGCAGCCGCCGTAGCTACCAAATGACGGCTTGTCAACTGGTTTTGCGATGATTTCAATTGCAGTGGCGGTTGCTGCTGCTGCTGCTGTTTTGGCTGCTGTTTTTGGGAAGTTGTCTCAGTCCCTGTTCCGCTGGTTTGCGTAAGTGGTACTCTACGAACAGTTATTTGTGACGAGGGTGTTGCAAAGCCGCTTGTAGGTCCTAGAGAGGCTAATGTCCCTGGATCTGTCAAACGCAAAACCCTGGTTAGCTTCTAATTGCTTTATGAGAATAATGGTAGTTGCAGCGACGCTTTTGCTCTTCCGAAGAGGACTGACCTGAGCGCAGGTTTTCTGCCTGATGCTGAAAGGCTGTCTGAGCCGCAATCGTAGAAGGGGACCGTTGCTGCATTTGCATGGCCGTTGAAGACGGCAATGCCGCCACACCAGTAGTAGCTGGCGGCGGAGAGTGACACCTTGCAGTACTAGCCGATGCACTTGGTAAAGTTGATTCAAAGAAACCCTGATTGTTTTGTGATCGCTGATGACGTCGTTTATGGTCGTGGCCGCTGGGAAGGAAAAATGATGATCTGCGCAAAAGGGTATGTTCATGTGATATTGGAGTACGCTGCGCTGTAGAAGAAGTTTGGGGGTGAGCGTGCGGGTGGCCCTGATGTGTAGTCGCCAATGCTGTGGGGTTTGCGGATGACGATGAAGTGACGGCGGCGGCGCCAGAAGGCAATAGCTTGCCCGCACCGCTAACAGCAGCGAATGCAGCAGCACTGGCAGCTGTATCCGGCGTAGCCGACGGACCAGGACGAAATGGCCTCGAAGATGAAGCAGAATAAGACGCCGATAACGATGGCGAGGAAACCTGTGGCGGCTTGACCGATGTATTACTGGATATTTGTCCATTCCGAGAACCCTGCGCCACTAGTTCAGGATGTTTATGCATGGCATGTGGAGTGGGCGAAGCGACAGCCACTGTCTTGTCGTTCCCGGCAGGCGTGCCCAGGCTGCCTGAGGAATGACTATGCAATCCTTCATCTGAAGGTTGAGATGATAACACTTTCTGCCCTGAGTCGGAAGACCTTAGCTGTTCCCTGGGCTGTGGCTGTGGTAGCTGCTCTTTCTCGTACACCCTGTACTGAGGCCGACGGTTATGATGATCGGTCTGCACCCTATCAGATTGAAGAGAAGGTCTTTCTGCTGTCGCGCCAATGATCTCCCGAGCTGTCATGCCAATACCATCGTCTCCATCATGTCTCTTATGGCGGGGACGAAGCTCGACGGAGCTGCTAGCACGAGCCAGAGCGGGTCTCTCGCGAGCAGGATTCATGATATAAGCAGATGTCGTCCTTTACAAGCGAACAGACTCTGCCCTGCATTCCCTAGGACACACCAAGCCCGCTCGAGTAGTCCCACAAATGGAATTTAACGTGCCAAATTACGCGTCACATTTAGTCAGCTTGACATCGAGCTGCTTTGAGTTGAAGTTAGTCTGATCAGTTCGCCGATGTTTTCCTTCTCCTCGGTGCATTCGATACTCAATGACGTTCGCCTCCCGCACGTGACCACCGTTGGGGCTGGCCTGCGGCAAAGGAAAAGGGGCAAAGCAAATGAATGACAGTCAGTATGATGATAGGTGGCGCATTGCAATGGGAGTTGATATTTCATGACCATGGAGCAACGATGATGGTATTGATATAATCAGCTGGCTAGTCGGTGGTAAGTGAGCAACGAAAATGGCAATGAGCAGCGGGTATCAACAGTGGTATGGAGTACAGGAAGAAAGAGGATAACGAAATGGCATGATCTTTTTACGAAGAAGCAGCTCATTAATGTCGATGGTAGCACGATTAAGAAGGGGGGATGACGGAGATGGGCGTATAGATTCAGTTCAAGGAAGATTTGGGCTCCCGTGAGAAGGGCTTGTCTGCATCATCATCATGACGGAGAAGACGTACGTCGGTTGGCACATCCAAGATGTACGACTGAGTTACTATATTGATTTCGCGGTCAGCATTAGTAGCTGTGAATTGAATGTAAGGGACAAGGACAGAGAGACAATGACTTACTCGGGAAAGACACTGATAACGCTTGATCCCAATCTCTTCAAGCAAACGCCGCAGAGTCTATCCTCGTGCACAATTACACTCCTACTCTTTCCCGGATTTCGCTTGCCAATACTTCCCTCGCCCGATATTGATATTGAACTAGCTATGCCAATGTCACCACCGACGAGTAGTTCCCTCGTAATTGCCATATTTTGAACTGCTCTCAATCCTTTCTCAATCTTACTTCGGTTGAGAACCGATGTGGATGTGCGCATGCGCCGACGAAAGAAGAACTCCAGGTCTCGGATTGGAAAAGACTCCGGTATGAGATCGATGGTAGATTCGGCTGTCAACCTTGATCCATGGCGGGCGAGAATCTCGAGGGCACGGGAGTATTGCGGGGGATAGTCATGCGGTGGAGACAAGTAAAGACCCAGAAGACTATGGTATATGGACAGTGGTTCTGAATCTGTTTTATCCCAAGGCTTCCAGCGTGGGGACATTGGACTGAACGGCGTACACAGAGGAGAGCTTGTTCCGCTACTTGACCTCCCCAGACCATTGTTTCCTGTGGTTGCTGCAGCGGCTATGCTTGGATTGCGTTCGGTTGCTACTGTTGCTGAATGGATTTTGTTGCAGTACTGTTCCGCCTTCAATGGATCATTCAACTTGAAGACATATATTTCTAGCGCAAGTTTATGCTGACCCATCTTGCTGAAGAGAATCGCTTGTGCTTCAAAGAAATCTGGTTCGGCGCGTGGTATTTTGTCAAGCATCTTTGCGGGAGAATACTGAGACGATTCATCAAGAAGGGCGAGGAATTTGGAATGTATGGTGGCATACTCATCATCCTTCGGCGGTCCCTCCATCTCCTGCGGCGTTGGCTCTTCTCCATCTTTATCACCATCTTCATGTGTGACTACCCTCGGTATCTCCTTGACATTCGCTTCTTCCTCCATCTCCTTTTTCCTCTCTTGTCCCAGATGTAGTAACCTCTCAAAATATAGTGTCAGCAACTTATCGTGCAGCTTTGAATCCAAGTCACCTAACTCCCCAATAACATGCTCCAGGTATTTCACAGCCAGTGCTTTATCAATGCCCAAAAGAAAATCCAGCACACGCTGCCTAGGCAAGAGTTCGGCGTTTTCAGAATCAGCTAGGAACACTTCCATGCCTAGGTCAGGATCAGCCCTGATGGGCCACTCAGCATATTTGAGGATGAGATCAATCATGCTTGGCGGAAGATGCTGTAGGTATGCAACTGTGCGCTTGGGTCCGATTAGCTCGGTGGGAATGTCTTCCGGCCTGACTCCATGGCTTATAGCCTCGCCTTGTTCATCTAAAGGTTTGGTTTCTCCACCTAATTCTATTGTTCGAAGAGACGGCCCTACTTCCTCGGCGTTCCCGATGTCCTCCTTCACTGTCAGTCGCTCACCAACCTGTCCAAATTTTCTTAATTCTTCCAAAGCTCGAGTGTGTAACTTCTTCCCATACAAAAAGTCAATCAAGTCATGATACCTCTTCGTCTCCTCCAGTTTTTCCATGACCACATCGGGATCACAGCAGTTCGATATTCGGAACAGCGACCCAGCTAATCTCGGATTCGTAAACATGTATGCCCTAAACAGCGTCGTATCAACCAATTTGGCTGTATCGAGTAATTTCTGAGCCAACTCCACTTCATTCTCTTCATTCGTGCTTCCTAACAACTGCATCACTGATGACGCGAAAGCATCTGACTCAATCAGACCTTGTCTGAGTGAAGCAGTTTCAGGTTCCCCGTTCTCATTGATGTACCGCTGAATCCGTCGACGGATGTCAGCCAAGACACTTCGCAGTTCACTTACAGCCGCTTCGAGGTCTTTTCCTACTAGAGCCCGTTCAGAAGATTTCGGGGGTTTCTTCGATCTCGGTGTCCCAGTAGATGAAACGTCCTCTGATGATCTACCGAGGAGAAACGAGCGCACTGATGGAGCGTAGTTCGCGGAGGTACTAGACTTACTCTTGTCGATGAGTGACGCGGTAGGGGAGTGGGAGTTTTGCTCATCATTTGCAGAGGAATGATCTTCTTCCTCTTCTGGCTCCGCCACGAAAGTTGAGATTGGGCCTGCGATGCTCTTGGGGAATAATCTAATGAGGATTTCCGGCGGTGCAGACACTTCGGTAAAAATATCCATGGCATCGCGGTAGTTTCTCTTCTCGAACAATTTCTTTGCCTTCCGCAATTTTGTTTGGCGGAGTCGACCAGGCTTATCAGTCAATAATGCATCTTCAAGCATGTTTAGCAGACTGATAGCTTCATCGAGGTACCCTTCTTCCACTAAGCTGTCAATCTGTGAGTCATAGTCGAGTGCGGCCATTCTCCATATGACTCTTTCACTTGCGACGAGGAACCCTTTCCCAGCATGGGCAAGACTGATATACGGTTGGGGTATATGCAATATCGTTGCAGATGGCAGACTGATGGACTGAAGTAATGAAAGTGTCCGCGGGTTTCTCACTTCCAGAATTCCCTTATACGGATCTTGAAGTGAGAGAAGGTACGGGTACGAGTATCCAACTGCCTCAGGTGGAGAGGTCCATGGTATCTGCTTTCTTCCCAAAGAATGACCATCTGCGTCGATGAAAAGAGTATTAACATCCTTCGCCAGCAGCATCTCACCTTCACCAAGATAAGTTGCCAATGGTTTCGGACCTGACCCCATCCCGATATAACTCATGCCATACCGGCTGGTCTCTTGGCCACTGTTGCCAATACTCCCAGGACCGGAAATCGCATGGAACTCAAGTGTGTCAATGTCGACGGACACATATCCTGAGCTCAAGCCCACGATAATTTTACTCCCAGTCGCCCACGTTATGGATTTGATGCCACTAGGTAATGCCACTTCTCGTATAGCGGCCCCCGCGCCAGGTTCGTCGTCTTCCACCAATTCCGAGTCAATCCATGTCCAAAGCATAAGGCGGCGCTTGACGGCAATGGTTAATCTTGACACGATGGATGGAATACCGGTTATACTGTCCTTCTCAATGTTTGACGCGACGGCGAATGCATTTGCACCTTTTGTCCGTGTTAGCTGAGCTTGTAGGTCATAGGTGTGCATGTCGTGTAATGAAACATATCCCCCCGACAGCGAAACAAGTAGGTTAGCCTCCTTAATTATAGCTAGTTGTTCAATCTTGTATCGAGAGAACCTCTCGTGCTCTTGTAACAGCTCAGCGATCTTCACTGGAGATAAGGGGACAGGCTTCTTGACGCTGCCGCCGGTGCGGGCTGAGGAGCTCCTAACCTCATCCTCCTCGCGAGATGCTCCACCAGTCGCAGCAGCATCTGACTCTATTTCATTGATTCGATAGACGCGCAATGATCCAGTATCAAGCCCGACGAGCAGCCTGTCGCCGTATGATAGAAGTGACTCGATGCGGGACTTGTCTCGAGGTTTCAATTCGACGAGGGGTCTCGCCGTAAATGCAGACAGCATGGTGCAATGGGCAATATGGTGTGAATGAGCCAGGGCGCGATAGACCGGGACTCTCTGCTCAGCGAGAAGGCGGTTAAGCTCGCAGGATACCCAAGTGTGAGTACCGCGCGACCAAACGCTTCCTTACTCGAGCGTGGTAGGAGTCGCACTCGAGCGAACACCCCGACAGTGCAACGATGTTCAGGCCAACGTGATCTCTAGAGCCGACCCCAGTTCGCCAACAATACCAGTTAAGAGTGATTCATTGGCAAAATGATCGGTTATGGGAGATGACAGACTCTGCATCATCAGTCCTTCTCTCTCGAGGCATCGTCATCTACCAGCGCAAAACAAAGACGATGCACAACCGCCGCCGCTTTAGTATAAGGTGTACGCCTAATGGAGCGGAAGGGTTGCATAGCAAGTGACGTCAGTCACCGGTTAATGGAACGAGAAGTTTTCCACTAATAGTATGAATTATATATCATGTATCGTGTATATACATAGGTTGAAGGAGTGGCTATAACTATGGAGTGTGTAAAGGATGTAATAATCTGACTACAATGAATGCTTAATGGTAATAAGTATCAGTGGTACACCATCGCTCACAATTAACGAGGCCTTTGTAACAAACACTGAGAAGGAGACCTGCGGATAGGCAAGCATTGAAGTGATATATACGAGTGAATCAAAGAGCAAGATCAGCGCTGGCATAGGGTGATGGGCGCTCAGATCAGACCGCTGGAATGCTAAAGTGTTGATATGCGCCACGAACTGAAGGATGAAGGAGGGTAATCGGTGCAGGTCGCGGATGATTGTTCGTGCCTCCGTACCAGACGTACTGTCGAGTGGTAGTACCAGGAGAATCCGACATGAGATTGCGCGACAGAGACTCTCCTCAATTATTACCGACAACCCAATTAGCATCGGTGGTCTCGAACTCGTTCATTTCAAGCGCTGCCTGCGCTGCCAATTCTTTATCTCCTTCAGCAGTCATCTTTCTCTCTTTCTTTCCCGCCGGCTCACTCTGTTCTCGCGCACTCTCCTGGTGCTTGGCCTCAGTTCCTTTGGCTCTCCATGTCGACACTGCCGGGATATTTGCCTTGATCCGCGTCTCATCGGTGCCGTACGCACGTGGAGTCAATTTGATAAGAGTATGCAGTGGCACTTCCATCCATGGTGACGACTCCTGAGACATATTCAAAAAATAAGCGTAAATGCATCTTAGCACTGCCTGATGTGTGACGATGATGACGTTCTCAGAACGCTCAAGTTCCATGATGATGGGCTCTAAACGAATAACCACATCCTTATATGACTCTCCGCCCCTATACCGATAATTGTACTTATCCTCGTCGCGAGCTCTGAAGTCTTCCGGATACTGTTCTTCGATCTCCATGTAGGTTAGACCATCGCATACGCCACTGTCCAGCTCGTCAAGGGCTTTCCATTCAAGTCGCTCCCAGCCCATTTCGTTCGCGAGATGTCGTGCTGTTTGTCCGGTACGCTTCAATGTGGATGTCCAGATTGTAAATCTAGCGTCCGGCGGAACGCCGGATTCTCTGAGAAGTTGTGGAAGCGCTTTCGCGTATGCTTCGCCTCGTGGTGAGAGGTTCGCGTCCCCGCCGATTTTGCCAGACAAGTTGAATTCGGATTCGCCGTGCTGTAAGGAGAGACTCAAAGGTCAATGAATGTCTGGGTACCCAGCGGAATATTTCATGGATCTGAACTCACCCTTGATAGCCAGATTGACCGTGGCCTGATATGCAGATTCTGTATATAATAGACCAGTCGGCTTGAAAGGTAGTCCTTAATTCGATTAATGACGACTGTCGAGCTGACATTAATCAGTTTGACGTAAGAATATTCTCTCTCATCCTCATCCAGCGTCTGGTACATTGATTCATAGTTTTTGATCCTCCGCATGAAATCTTGTGCAGCGAGCTCCGGATCTTGTCCGACGTAGTCAGGGGAGGTAGTTTTCACTTCTCGTATATTATTCATAATGATCTGCTCATCATCGCACTTCGACTCGACGAACAAGGTTTCAATCCCGGCATCTGAGCAACGTTCGTGGATCCATTTTCGTCTAGATTTTGTCGAGTTCGTGGCGTCAAGGATGGCTACTTGCCCGTTGGTAGTTTGAAACCAGTGCATCATGTCAGCAAGTGCTGCTTCGGCTGCGACCTGACGCATGCGTTCGCCGTCTTGATTTGATCGTTCAAAAAAGGAAGCACTCGGTTGGGGTGTGCCTTGTCGTCTGTACTGGCCGACATTAAAAACTTTAGCTGGGATTCCTACCCATGCAAGATAACGAAGGGCTGCAAGGTTTCAGTTCAGAGATAGATTTTAGATTTCACGTTAGCTAACTGAAACTCATAAATAACTATTTGCTGAGAAATTGAGCTCTTCGT
>JAGYHZ010000088.1:0-18515 GCA_024244195.1 Ascosphaera aggregata | reverse complement strand
CCATTGCTCTGATTTACAATGCTGGGTAGGCGGGAGAATGACGGTCCTTTGGTTGGCAATCCTTTGGTTTCCAGCCTGCAACACTCGCTTTCCACAAGCTGTTGTATGACGTCAAGCACCCGGGTCGGGTGTCTCGACAAGGTATCCTTGAATTTATCCAATAATTTCTCGGTCAGTTTAGCACTGATAAGTTGCTTCAGCATCATTTGCAAATCAGTGCTCCGGGACGAGGGATCGGAAGTGGCAGCACCCGTCCCAGGAATATGTTTAATATCATCAAGCAACCAACGACTACTCGCAAAGAGGAAGACATGAGCTATTGCTCCATCACTTTGGGGATCAGACGCGAGCAGTTTGAGGAAATCTTCAATTCGCTCATCGCCACGGTCAATCAGATCCATGAAGTCTGCCGAATCTTTCCTTTCCCCTTTAGGCGTTTTGCGGATTGAGATCCCTCCTTCTTCACCTGGCGCGAAGATCCACCGTCCATGATTTCCACCATCCCACAGCAGATTCTGCACAAGGGTCTCATAGCGCGTAAAGGTGGCAGTGATGCTAAGGTACGTCTGAAGCAGTCTGAAGGCAGTTTGACCCCAGGAGGTTTTCTTATGTTCTTTGGCGTAGCAGACAAGCCCCCACAAAGAAGACATTGCCGGATGTACAAGACGGCGCAGCAAATTGGGATTTGGATGAAGCATAACCAGCGAGTACAATCGGTTAAGAGCGAGGTAAAGTTGCGATTCTGTGATGACCGTCAAAGCATTAATCTCGCCTTCTTGTCTGCGCTCGACTTTACTTGGAGAGGTTGTCGGACTTCCATCGGTATGGAAGCGTCTCAGATAAGTCTGTACAGCCTGACTTGCTACTCCATTCAACCCGTCGAGAACTGGTCGCACAAAAATCTCGTAACCGACAGCCTTTGGTGTACCGTACGCTTTCTTCCCCAGTATTCCATTTCCAATGACATAAGCCGCCGTCTTCTTCAAATCGGTGTCATCACAATCGAGCAGTGATAGAAGCTTGGGCGACACATTAGCGAAGTAGGCTTCAGGAGACATGTTTATTGGAACGGAAGAAAGCACCCTCGAGGTCTGCATTATGGCTTGCACGGTGATGGGAGGGCCCTTTGGACCTGGACCACGTTCCTGGTAGCCAAGAACAGGCGCCATCTGAGAAGCAAGGAATGCGATAGTCTGCATGACACCGTCAGAGCGGAGTGGCAGATGCGAGAGTTGAGAGGTGATTTGGTGCTTGAACCAAGAGACCTGGCTAGTCTGCAGGAAAGTAGACAGGGTCGAGAGCAAGGTTGGTGTAGGACTCCGATTGATGACATGATAAAATAAAGACTCGTACTGTTTCTGTTGAGCCGAGGTAAGCGTCACTGAGTTGAACGCTAGCTCAGTAGAGCCCGAGATGATATCTGGAAGGGTGCGATTGAGCACATGCCGTTGTATACCTAGCTCCTGATCTCTCAATATCTTCTCCAGATCATTTAAAATTGTGATCAGAAGACGTTCGCGTTCGTTCTTCAAGGAGGCATCCTGGGTTACCGGCTGCTGCGGTCTAGCGACAACGCCGGCCGGTAAAGCTATTACTATCCTTTTCTCAAGAGGAATCCCGACACCTGGTGACAATGACGGATAGATCCCTTCAATTGACAGGAGATCCAGCAATGCGTGTATCGACCGGCGACGCTTTGCATCAATTAAAGCGGGATCTTTGTCATTCACACTTCTATTGCCAGTATGATATGGGTCCGTATACGCAGCGTGAATCTCCTTCAGGAGCGCCAACGCTGTCGTAATCACGTAAGACCGTTTTTGACTCTCATTTTCTAGTGCAGAATCACAACTCTGCGAGAGAACATCAATAATAGAGTTTGCTTTGAATCTCTGTATATCCTCTAAGACAAGCCAGCTCCTGGTCAGTCAAAATCAAGTAACCACGCAACATCATCGATTGCTTTAAGGCCCATGCAGCAGCGTAATCAGTCACTCACCCTTATTAAACACCGGTCTCAAGAACTCATCCGCAGCATCAAAAGCCCTTTCGGTATCCTTCAGCTCATTCATTTGCTTAGATTTATCCATATAATATACTACTCCTCATACTATGTGCTTTGTTGCTTCACCCGTTTCTCTCCTCGCAGTCCCGACTCGCCATACAAAAAGGGACAATGACGATGCCAAGATATATATTTCCATATGTAGTTAGGCTCAACGCGTCAACTCGCGCTTTCCCTGTTTCGGCCTGCTACCCAATGCGCGCTCTACATTCATCATCTCGTTCTTCCTCCTCCTTTCCTCCTTTCTTCTTCTACTCGTGCGCCGTTGATGGTTAGTAATTTCTTGATTGCTGCCGTCAGGTGTGATGTGTCGGTCCATGCTAGAATCAATTCATTTTGGGACCCCTCTATGAGCTAGTCTGCTATGTTAATTCGGCTGCTCCATGTTCATTCAGGGTCGCCGGCGCGCGGGTTGATTACGATGGTCGAGTGTCTCGCGCCGCAACGGTTTCGCGGCACGGTCTCGTTATCCTCTATGGTCTCATCATCCATGTGCAGTTCCGCTTCTTTATGGTTTTCCTCCCTTGTCTAGGCAATTGTATCATTTACTTGGTCCTTTGCCGCACCCTAATGAGTCCGCGTCTCGATCATATCTGATAGTTTGATCGCTTCCTCGCTTCCCTGTTCTTGGCCGGCTTGACTGGGAGACTTTGTGGAGGAACTTAACCCTAAGCATATACGCGTCGTTGAACAACGATGGGTCCCTTGTCAGGGAAGTGTCCGGGTGCCTACTTTTGCTTTACTCTCTGGTCCATGGCTGAGATTGAACGATTGTTAGCGCTCGGAGTCCAGAGCTCCTTGAGGGCAGTGAAAGACGGATTTGCATAGCCTCCCGCGTTGGGAAGTGACCCAAATGCCCATGCTGGACAACTCAATCAAAAAGGTTATCTGGGTGTCAGAAAGGCTACAGTTGATGTGAGAGCAAACGGCACACTCTACAATTGAGGCGCCTGCCGAATGCCAAAGAACAAGCGATACTTATCGCTTTGAATATAGAGGACCGAATACAATGTGCTTTGCAGACACACCAATTGTTCTTGCGTGTTTCACGCCTGGTGGTGGTTCACATGCCGGAATCAATTCACGTCCAGTGAGTTGAAGCATAGCCCCAGAGATACGATTGCCTTAGACCAGGCTTACCTGGTTGAGGTTTTGGCAGCCATTGTCTATTCCACGCTTTACTGCTGTCCATTGGTTGCTCTCGCTATGTTTGCATCAGTAACTACGCGTTTCAGTTAGAAGCTGTGACGGGGATACTGACTTGACTCACTACTTCAACTTGCTGAATGTATGTCCCCAGACTTGCACTGCAAAACCTGATGCAAGCTCTTTCAGAGTGCCCGATTGCCCATAATCGCGCATTGTAAAGTCCTATCTTGACCAATGCCTGACGTTCAACGTTTTACCCCACGAACTTCTTGCGGTTTTTCCTGGACCTGTTTGTCCGCTAATGCCCTTCCCCTCAAGTGCTAGCTTCGCGCCTGGTCTGGATTGTGAAGAGGAATCAAAAAGCATTGTCTATGAGGCTACTGCACTTACGCACATGAGATCATCAAATTCTTCCCGATTGTTGGGGCTTGGGTACTCGAGAAGGACCATTGGTCGACTACGCCGCGCATTGATTGACTTGGAGTAAAGTTTTAACGAGGAGCACATAAGGGGAAGGAACAAAGATGAGTGAGAATGGTGTCGACTGGTCACCGCATCATTAGTTGGTATTGGTTCAACGACTGTCGAGGTCGGTTAACCGTACTAATGCCGGGTAGAAGGTGGGTGACTCTCCGGGATTCGAGCACGCTTCCCGCCTGCCTCTGTATGTCCGCTACGACTATGGAATAGGCGTTTTGTCTTCAGGGCATTTTTGCCTGTGTGGAATCCCTTTGCGGCCCAAGTCTGCTGACCTTTGGCTCGCAAACATTGATTTCATACCCCCTCTTGTCTTACGAGGCGTTAGATAGGAGTGCATGGCCGCGATGGATAGTGGGATCAGCGCGAGACTTCTCCAGAGTGAAGATCAAAGCTTAGTGCTTGTTCGCGCTGACACCCCATCGTTTCTTCAACGTCATGTTCGCCTTGCTGACGTATCTCTGTTTACTTGAGGCATGAATTCAAAGCGTCGAGGCGGAAGGATTGGTTCGCATATCGAATCTGCACTCAAATCAGACGAGTCTCGTTCGCGAACGACGGTCGACTGCCTAGAATGGATTGGTACACACTTGGGGCAGGAAGCAGTATGAGCGCAAGCAGATTTCGGGATTGTCATCCCGCCCTCAATTCACCCGTGCTTCCAATTTTTGGAACACTTGCACCATTGGTTCTTCGGGCCAGTGGTGCTATACATCTTTTTATAAGTCTCCCCGCATGTTCCGTGTCCTGGCTAACATCGAACTAACTATGTCTGTGGTAAAGAGATGTGTGACACCAATTAGCGACGAGTCTTTGCATCTCAAGCGGTCGATATCGTCTGACGCGAATTGCATCCCGCAGCAAGTCAGGTCTCCACTTCCGCGGCTTCAATTTAAAACGATTTATTCTTCTCTGCTCTTGAACCACGTGCGCCCAAACTATAGAGTGCTTTCAATTAGCAACAATCACCGCGCTACTATGTGATCTGCGTACGTGGGATTGGGAAAGTGCAATCCAGGGAAGTCGCACCTTGGAGATACTTCAGAAAAAGTATAGCGCGAGACGACCGAAGCTTTCTTGTCTTTGGAGAGAAACCTAGAGGCAGGTGCATTCCCTAACGTTCGTCTTTGCTTTTTGTAGTTTTTCACCATGATTGACGGGAAAGGCGAATGTAGGGGAGTGCATCTGGGAGTAGCGACTTGCTTCGTATTAAGTGGCATCGTCTCACCGATGCTGATTGCAATAGAGTTTCTCTCTTTCTCACAAGCACACCAAACTGCTGTCACCGGCACCATCCGTCCATTCCGAACTGTGATGTATGCTAACTGATGATAGTAAGGCATATATGACCACCATAATGGTCTACCTGACACGTACGGCCATGAGCAATCATTATATTAAGGCAGGATCGGCCTTTGAGATAGTTGAGATCAAACCCTTACCATTGTACAGCAGGTTAATGGTAAGCATCAATTGTTTCTTTCACTCTGCTCAATTCTCGGTACCTCAATCATCGCCATTCAAGGCCAGTTAATTTGGAGGGTGATGTTCCTCTTTTGCTCCCATTCCACAAGCTGTACCAGGAGATCACGTCTCTCTCACTTCCTTTCAGTATCACACCCCTTCTATCCTCTTTCTATATCCTAAGCTCATACTACGTACTTACTTCGTGCAACATGTCGCAGTCGCCGTTATTTGAGGCATGTCAGGTTCTTCATCCGCGCCTACCCTTGATAATCCAAATCGCCCCTTTTTTGTGCTGAACGCCAGAAGTCGTGGATTGACCCGAAATTTTAGGTGCATCCGGCGGCTCATCTATCTTATTCCCTGCCCTTGGATTTGGGGTATCTGCTGTTCGTTGTTTCCTTGATAGCCGACATCATGGCTCACGGCAACGGCAGTCAGGAAGGTGGTGAGTTGATGTCGACTCCTGCTGATTCTGCTTCACGTCCAACCTCTGCCAGCATTCAATCCATAGCTTGCTCTTCTTCTTTTTCCCTTCTTGTGTGTGTGTGCTGAAGTGCTCTCCTGTTCCTTTGCAGTGTCATCTCCAAATTTATGTAGCAATATTCATTGATGATATCGTTCTATTGACATTACACTCCTTTCTTATTCTTCATCATCATTCTTTTATTCTCCATTTTCTCACACTCGTTTAGCAAACCAAGGCAATTACCGCCTTGGCCTTAGGCTGCAATCATCATGCGCTTTTTCCATATCCTGTTTCCACCTTTGCTCACCTTGGTCATGTTTGCTCAGAGTTGGGTTATCTCAACTCATGGTCCTGATGATGTGCATTCACGCTATGGAAATGTCCAGATTCCCCTGCAAATGGCTCCGGCGCCAATTCCTGTTGTCACTCCCTTGACGACGCATGAGTATGCAACCGAGGGACAGGTGACCAATATCAGCATTAGCGATGACGATGATGATGATGATGATAATGATGGGATGGACCTTTTTCGTAGAAACAGGTGTGGCGCACGATACGGCTCTTGCCCCGCTGGATTGTGCTGCTCTGCTGAAGGTGTGTCTCGGGGCAAGAGGTGATGTCAGACTGGATGTTCAATATGGTTATGCTGACTTGCGATTAGGTCGTTGCTTTGATTCGGTCGATGCCTGTGCTGCCCCTGATTGTCAGCTTGACTATAGTGATTCGTGCGATGCTACGCGCTTGGTGCCACCAGGTATTGATACTTCATTGATACCTCGCCCACAATTCGGCAGTGTGCCTTACGGAGGTACTGGGATTCTCGGCTGCAAAGTTCCTAAGACTATAGCCCTGACCTACGATGATGGTCCCAATGTATATACGGAAGCTCTCCTTGATTTGCTAGACGCTTATCAGGCCAAAGCGACGTTCTTCATCACAGGAGCCAATTCAGCTAAAGGTATGATCAACGATCCCAACTATCCCTGGGCCAAGATCATCCATCGGATCTACGAGGCAGGCCATCAGATTGCGAGTCACACATGGTCTCATCAGAATTTGGACAAAATCAATCCCGAGCAACGCCGGAACCAGATCGTGTACAATGAGATGGCACTCAACGATATCCTGGGCAAATTCCCGACATACATGAGGCCCCCTTACTCTGATTGTAGCCAGAGTAGTGGTTGCATGGCTGATCTGGAGCAATTGGGTTATCATATAGTGTACTTCGATGTCGATACCGACGACTATGAGCATGACTCCCCTACTAAGATCAAGAAGTCACAGAAAATCTTCAATAATGCTTTCAACAAGGCCACGCTGAATGATGAGCCTCTGCTAGTGATTGGTCATGACGTCCATGAGCAAACAGTTATTAGCTTGACTCCGTATATGCTCGAAAAATTATACGCCGCCGGATACAGGGCTGTCACGGTAGGAGACTGCTTGGGCGATCCGATTGAGAACTGGTACAGAATCGGTGTGATGCCCGAGAATGAGCCCGATCTGGAACGGGACCCCCCTGGATTCGTGCCCCCATCCAATCATACAGAAGAGCCAAAGAAGGAGCCAGAAGGTGGTATCAACGAGCCTACCATACCTATACCAGTGCCTGACAATAAGAAAGAGGGAGACAATGCACCAGAACGGCCAATTGATGGACCAGGGGAAAGCGGGCCAGTCCCTCCACGCGGAGGGCCAGTCAATGACAGGGAATCCGGCAAGGAAAAGGAGGGAAAAAATCCAGCGGATAAAGTGAACCCCCAACCCAAACCAGACGACGCTGCCAAGCGGCCTGCTGAAGACAGCAACTACAATGAACCCCAATTGCCAACAGAGCCAGCACGCAATGGTACAAATACTAATCCTTCTGCTCCCGACCAAATACCGGCGAGGCCAGGTCTTCCTGACCCTGCTGGTAAAGGTCCAAATTTCTCAAAGCCGGGAAACCACAGCGAAGTGAGCAAAGGGAAGCTTCCCAACTTACCTGTTGGTAAAGACTTCCCCGCTCTGTCACCGAAGCCACTCCCCCCAGGCTTACTTGATGGGAACCGCTCACCACCAGGGCAACCAATCAGTAATTCTTCCGACAACATCCAAAAGAACGAAACGATTACTGGGAATAAATCACTCACACTCTCCAATGAGCCTACACCAAACCTGCCTGGTAATCCAACGATCAAGGTTATGGGGGAAAGCGGGAAGGTGAATAGACCATTTCCGTCGCTGCGATATGCGACAGTGTCGAGAGAGAGGCCTGAAGGAACACGCAATGCTGCGATGATCTTGGCGGAAGCTACTAGTGGCGCCTCACTGTTGTGGCCGAGTTGGCTGACATCTTTCCTGCCATTCTTCACGATATGAGCCCGTGGAATCAGCTAAAGGTGTCTGCTTTTGCTTCCTATACTCATTATGCTTGGTATCATGAAACCCTGGAACTCCCGTTACCATCACTATCATCACTGTACTGCACGTTTACGAAAAAAGCATACTTGTATCATTTACTTCATTATTAATCATATTCGAAAAAACATCGCTTATGCCATATCGCTAATGCATCTATTCCGCGTGTAGTCCGTGTGAGGAGCCCTAGCTAATCCAGGTCACACGGCTAGATTGACCTAAGGACCTTCTCTTCCTTGTTTGGCTGCTCAATGCCCAGACGTTCGCATTCAACAATTTCGTGTAGCATTCTCATACATAATCCCTTATGTGCTGCGTATCCTTCTTGCAACTGATCCGAAGATGCAAATCCATCTGTCTGGATATGGAGCACATCAGCCAGAGCAACCCACAGTTGCTGTGGCACTTGGAACAATTTGCACTCCTTCATATGTTGCTCAATTCCTTCTAACGTAGGTGAAGGATTAGGACATGAACCTTCAAATTTTAAGCTGATCCCATAGCCGACCAATTCGATCGTCTCATGGCGGAAGGCTACCAAACCAGCCTTCCCATTCATATAGTTATAGGTATTTGGAAAAGTCCGAACAATGGCATCTAATACCGATGCTCATCAAACGTCATATCAACGGATTCGTGCTGTAGGCGGATCAAATCCAAAGACACCTGTGGTAAAGTGTGTAATGTCTCCGAGTCGGATGTGTACGTAGGAAAAATCGATCTGCTCCCATGCAGAGCAAATTTGGAAATGTGAAAGATTCATGTTGATCACTTGGTGTGTTATCACTTATGGTAGGGTATATAGGTAATCGAGAATCCCCACTTGGAAATAGTACATTCTTTGACTTGAAGATCAGGGATCAGAGAGGTCAGGAAGAGCTGGAGTGAGGATTTCACTGTAGAGCATACTGCTCTCAAATGTATAAGATATCACACATAAGTGCCGTATATTGGAGCTTGTGTAGTTGACCACTGGACCTCTACTTGCGGATAACCTTAAGCAGCGGGGCAACTCGGACCTTTCGACTTAACCCCACACGATATGGCACTCGCTTGTTTATTGGTATCGGGCTATGTTGATTTGGTCCCTTATTGGGTGAATCAGGAGGCGCTTTAATACCCGTTTTCGTCGGCGTTTCAAAGGAGAGCCCTGGCGCCGGTGTCGTCCTTTCAATTTTCGGGGATTTTTGAAACTCTTGAACAGAGTCAGTGTCCTCGTTGAGCTCCATATTTGGCTCCGACCTTGATGATTGAGCGACTGTCTCAGTGGCAGCAGCCCCGATTTGGTCAACCTCTTCCGGTGGTTGATCGCCTGTCGTTACATCACTGACGGGCTCAGGGGTGATTGTAGCAGTCCCCTCAATCTGGGTCGCATCGGCCATGATGCTCTTAGTCCTCCCTCTTGTATTTTTTCTTTTACTGATATTCTCCTGTCGTCCGTCATTCCGCCCACCTTTCCTAGTGCTTTTCCTGCTACATGACTTGCGTCGCGTCGGTGACATAGGATCTGGCACGTCCGATTGATTCGTCCCTTTTCTTTTCGACACACCATTTTCCAACAGCTGCTGTTTTCTCGGTGTAGTTATGACGACTGCAAACTTGGAGGTAGATCGTGGTGAGCTGAGCTCTTTAGTCATAGCCTCGTGGGGAGTACAAGCTCGTTTCTCGTGCAATCTGTAGTCGTAACTTTGGCCCTCTCTGCGCACTAATGCAGCAGGCCCCTCATCGTCATTACAGTCATCTATCCAGATGACATCATCCTCTATGCCAGGTTCGCGCAATCGCTTCCCCATTGCAGCAGATGTCGTTTTCCCGCGTTTGACCTGTTTCCTTCTAATCTTGGAAGACTTCACACGCTCCTCTGTCTCCTGCTCCTCAACAGACTTGTTAGGGGTCCTGCTTCTTTCTTCACATTTCGACTCTTCGTTCCTAGAGCGCTCATCACTAGGTGGGCGATCAAGTCCCATGTACTCCTCGAACGTTTGGCTTCTGGACCTGCTAGGTCTGGGTCTGTACATCTCCTTTGGCAGTCCGATAAGGCCTTCAATATCTGATTCATTTTGTTTTTCTGGCGTAGCGATTCTGATCTTGGCAGATGACTTCCGTTTGGAGCTGGATATTTTACTCGAGCGAGAGTTGGTTTCCTCCTCGGCATTGCCCTTGTTGGCAACTTTATTCGGCTGAAAAGGGATTGCTATTACTGACAGTCCATTATCGGTCTTAGTGGTAGGCTTGAGCTTCTCCTGGGAATGCTCAATTTCGTTCGTCGGAAGTACCTTTTCTGCCGGGTTACAGGTCTGCTTATGGATTTTAGGTTGTTCCTCATTTATGAAAGCTTCTGTCAATAAACCTTCCGCTTGAACGGGTGCTATAGTCTCTTGCACCGCTTCTGTCATCACCATGTCACCGTCGCCTGCTGGTCGCGGCGCCTGCTCCTTGCAACTATTTCCCTGAATAGAATAATTCCCCATTGAAGCATTTGCGGGACCAGACAGATTGAGATTCCATGCTGGTTGTTCGTAATCATGCTGGACTTGATTGATGATGTTGTAGCTCTGCGAGAGTGTGTGATCGACAGCACAATCTAAGGCGAGAGGCACAGGTTGCTCAAATGAAACGGTACGGTCTCTTTCTGTCGTAGTCTCACTATCAGGAACGCATGTGCTCGGTGCAGCAAGGGGCAATGCCAATTCGTCGGTGCTGTCATTGGTGGCCTCAGAGGATTTAGGGTTGAACTCCATGGTCAGCGCTCGTTTTGCTCTGGCAAATGTCTCTGATGACATGAGCTCCGTATCTCCCTGGGACACAGGAATCTCCTGAGCAGATCTTGTCCTGTCGTAAGCGCGTTTTCTGGGCAACAATGGCGTCATAGTGTGGTTCGAAGATGAATTATCTACTATGTTCGGTTGCTGTCCGGATTTCTCTCCATATTGCGGCTCAACAGACGACAGAGAATTCCGTGCTTTCAAAGGGCTGAATTCGGGAGATTGTACACCGATAGACTCAGACTCACAGTTCCGTCCGCGGTACTGCTGATGTGCGGTTCCCGCGCTCAATTCACCCTTCTTCAAGGCAGGAGAAGCATTTCCATCTGCTGGCGGATTGACCAAGTTACCATCGCTTATCAGATCTACTGTCTTTCGTCTCTTTGTGTTTCCTTGCAAAGTCTGATTGTCACAATCACAATCACCATCATTATCCTTAACGTTCCATTCGACCTCGCTGGTTGTTTTTCCTCGTTTCAGGGATGATCTTGACTGGATTTTATTAAGACGATTTGGTGAGGAAGAGGTGATACAAGTACCATCGGAGCTCGAAATGCCTGTCTCGACTGATCAGCCTTTGTTGTTTCGGTAAGACACTGTGCTTCCCCCTACCTGTCCATCGATTACCTGATCCCTGATTCATTCCATCAACCCCCTCAGCAGACATACTAGTTGGCACTGCAACATGCTCATGATTTCGAGAAACTAGCGGACTGAAGTTGCAGTAGCCTTCAACACTGCGGGGGAACTCTTGATAGACATTGATAGTGGTCGCTTGTAGAGCGCAGGGATTTTCACAAGAAGCAGAACGTGCCTGCACGAACTGGGTTGCGGACGTAGATTCATCAATCTCGAGATCTGAGCTGTCTGAATCCAGAATCACATGCTCAGACGCCATAGTCAATGGGCGTTCCACGAGTGTTGACGATCAATGGACTCCCTTCTGTGGCATACCTGGTTCTTCCTAATCCGCGAGATGAAGTTGACGTCAGGTTGGACACGATCGACGCGCGAAGGACGCGTATCGGTGACGTCCTCATAATACGCGTGTCAGGAGGTTTGCACGGCACAGCAGTACTACGTATTTATGATAATTCGAACTGTACGATGCACAACACTGGCTGGACAGCGCATTCGTAGCTTTTTCTAGGTATGTAAAGCGTTTCCTTTACATCAATCGGACCCTGCACCGGGCCTCATGACACCCCTTCCGAACCAGTCACTAATCACCCCGAAACGATCAGCGCTGCGTTCGAGCTGATCCTTGAACACATCGTGATCACTGGCACTTTCTAACTGCTTCCTTCTAATTGCCCTGACCGTTTGATTCTGAGGGGTGCAGATTGGACATTGCAGTTCCTCCTCGGCTGTTGTGGTTGTATCAGCGATGTCAATGTTGAGGCAGCGTTTATGGAAGGAATGCTTGCACATGAAGTGCACGATGGGAAGGTCCAAAGCACCACCGCAAGCTGCACATCGTCGAGCTTGAAAGGTGACAGGTTTCGTTGTGAGTTCAACGATTTCAGCGCGCTTTGCAGCTGTCTCGCGGGTATAAATGTTGATCAATTTGCGATTCTAGAAATGCGTAAGTGGCGAGAACGAGAAACACGGTCTGTAACTTTGAGAAAAAACGTGCCTAGCGGATATTGACTCACATTCATAATCTCCTTCCTTTCCTTCTCCACGTGCATGCTCAAATAAGTTTTGACCATTCCCATACTCACAACATCGCTACCACTCAATGCCTGAACGACTTGCAACGGACTGAGCAATCGATCCTGATCAATCTTCTGCAGGACCTTGTCTAACTCATCCCCAACCTCTTCTAGCACCTCTTTGCTGGACGTGAAGTAAGTCAAGGCGTCGACATAAAGTTGTGGTTCCCGGCTTCCGTATTTCTGCAATGCTTTGATGACACCTGACGTATCTTTAGCTGTCGTGTAGGAACGGAAGATATCTGCAAGAAGGCCTGCTTGTTCTTGAACAAGTGTTGTGCCTTCCCGGAAACTGGACAAATCAGACAGCAAGAGGACGTTCGATGTTGACATAGAAATCTTGCAGGATGTCAGCAGTGTGCCACAGATATTTAATTACTATGACGACTCACCTCCTTTCCCTCTATTAGCTTCTTGGCTTTCTTTTCCCATTCCGCTTTTTCAATTGGGTTTTTAATGTTCTTTGCGGTATCGAGGTACATTTCAAACAACGTTGTGTAGACATCAGTCTTGTCATCCTCCTGTAGTTCGGATTCCGTTAACAGAGCCTCCAAGAATTGTATGAAGTATCTCGGCTGATCAACAAAAGATGAGAATGCTGTCCGGGGCTTAGGTGTCGCATAGGTTAGATCCTGTTCAGTGGCAGTTCCAGCTCCTTCCTGGGGCTCATCTGCCTTACCCGGTTTTCTAACAGGCTTATACTGCCCCGTATAGAAATCCACAAATAATCGCGTTGTATCCTCCGGATGATGGCCCAGAAGTACTCGGGAAAACTTCATCAAATTAGCGTACATTTTATCTGCTGGCACGGTTCTCAAGAACTCGATGGCTTTATTATAATCCTTTGAGTCTTCGACGAGAATATCGACGACCAGATCACTTTCGCCATACTTCTCCGCCAAGTAAGCTGCCTGCTCAAAATAGCCGCCTTGTCGACACATTCTGATCGCAGTATCGAGGTCAAACTTCAACCCGCCAATAGGACCGGACTCTCTGATGAATGAATCAAGTTTGGTGGTGTCCTTTAATTTTGCATAGCAGTTCAGTAGCAAAGTGGTATGGTCTGCGGTCGCCTTGCCATGGTAGTGTAATTCTTCCAAGTACTCAATCAAGTTATGGATATGCTGAGTATCAAGAAATTTCCTGATAACCTGAGATGGTTCGGTATTGTCGATTGCCCGGAGATACTGCTGCATGGCAGTATCATAGTCACCTTTGGAGTATAAGAAATCGCCATACTTTCGGAATATGACGTTTTGTGATAATCGATCGATGCCAGCTTTCTGAGCCATGTTGATGGCGAGGATATACAGGTTTCTTTGGTATAGAATCTCCAGTTTCTGTTGTAGAGACTTCTCATGGTATCGATAGACCTAGAGAGGTAATTTGTCAGTCATACGCAAGTTAACTTTCCTGATCGACCCACAAAATACCTTGCCATCAGCGTCCAAGATATATAAGTCTCCCCATTCTCTGATAACGAATCTCACACCGGCCAGCATAGTCTCCACATGCGCAACAAATCTCAAGTCAGGATCTAAAATCACGAATTTGGTAGTCTCCATAATCTCATCACCGGCCATTCTCTCGAGTGCACCAGTCCCTGTTCTAGGGGGACAGGTTAATGCAAGATAATCGCCGGCAACTTTGATTCCACCTTTCAGAGCATCTAACCCGAAGCTGGGACCCCGTCCATGCGGTCTGTAAGTATAGATGGCATCTTCTCTCGCAACGACAATGTCTCCGGTCTCACTATCGTAGTCCATACAACCGACAGCACAGCCCATATTTTCCAAGGTACGGGGGGTTTGCCCTTGTATCTTTCCCGCTATTGACATGGTGAGAATGCGATTGGTAGTGGAGATGAATAATGTGGTGGGCAGTCGTATTGATAGGTTCGTGACTGGTTCTTCACTTTCAAATATAGTAGTCTGTTTCGTCCCACGTTCATGTACAAGGTCACCACGTATGATGGTCACAGATCCATTAGCGAATCCCACGACAACCTGGGATAAGTCCGGAAGCGAAGCAAATGCAGAAGTCGGAAATCCGCCCCCATTTTTGTTGCCGCCATTTTGGATGGTCAACGTTGTGAGGCACTTTACACTTCCGGTCTTCTTATCCTCCCTTGTGGTATCCCATACTTTAAGGATTGGTAAATTTGGCAAGTCCTCGCCGATAGTGACGAGTAGAGGTGTTGATAGAGATGATGGCACCGGAGACGCTTTGGGCTGCTGTGAAGGGACTTGTACCGCTGACAGATGAACGATATTTGAGCCCACATCGTAGGCTTGAAAGGAGCGCAGGAGGGCGAAATCCGGGGACAAGATATATACCATGCCATCGCCCGTGCCGAGGAACAAATAGTCCGGTGAAGAACATAAAGAAGAGATATTAGACTGCAAATGACCAAGAAGCCGTCAGTCGTTTTGAAGACCTCCCCTCTTACGACGAAGTATAGCTCATTGGGGCTCCCCTTCCCTAGTCCTACTCCTCTAGCAGCTAACATACGTTCAAAACATTGCGGCTTGCGTTATCTGCGAATTCAACGGGAGTCACTTCGAAGAAATTGAACGCTTTCCACTGGCGAAGTCGGTTCCTTTGTTAGCCATCATCTCATTTAGTTTCAGTCGGCCAGAGCAATCCTTACCGACGTCAGCGCCATAGTCATTGTATGACCCCCTCATTCAACTACTAAGAATCAATCTCACAATATACACTGATGCCGACCTTTGGCCTGGTAACCTCTCGTCAATTGAGGCATAATCGGCGACGTTTGTCTAGCTACGTCATCGCTGCACATAACCAGCGCGGCTAATTAAAGTTCTGATAGACGCGCCACACCTATAAATAGACACGTCTGTGGTCCAACCAGACGAGGCGATGCTCACGAATTGCTTATGTAAGCTACGTATTGATGATTGTATTCCTCACTAATTGTTTAGACTGATATTTTATATCTATTTAGACAGAAAACAAGCAGTATATATGCTTGAGAAGACGGGCGAGAGCTGTGGATGAGCAAAGGAACAAAGGGAGGATAATAGGTCAATAACGAGTGCTGTTTTCGGCCTGACTGGCTCCCAAAGAAGGACTGTTCTTTACGAGTAAGTTTCCAAAGCCGAACTGGTTTGATAGCACGTGATGCGACGTGATCTCTGGACCATACATAGATGAACCAGACTTTTACGATTGCTCACACCCATCTGTTTACGCTCAACTTGAAGCGGCTAACATAGTCGCGTGATTGCATAGTTTGTGATGACGGAATATAACGATTTTTTGAAGAGGAGAGTCATTGTGTATAATTATGGAAGGTGATCGATGCTGGGCGTCAAATGTCCCATTCGTGAATGCGACCTGGTTTTCCGTTCATGTCCTCTTCAGGCGTCTTGCCTTGATCTTGTGCATCAGTTTTGGCACGCCAATCAAGTATAGGTAAGAGATAAGTGTCACCATTGAGAAGTTGAATATCACAAATCCCATAAAGGCAAACTGCACAACATCGAGCCGATTGTTAGCATGTTCTTGCCAATGGAAAGGGTTGATTGACACTCACAAAATCTCTCCACTTATTGCTGCGGAACACATTGAAGGTGCTAGCCCATTGATCCCCATTCGTGTATTGGCACATCGTGCAGTACTCGTCTATCTTCGGTCCCAAGTAACCACCAATCTTCTTAGCATACTGCCCTGCATATTTCTCGCAACTGATTCCTGTTGGTGCGCTGAACCGGGCCAGCTCCTCCTTCGTGCACTTCACCTGCACCCTATGCGATGTAGTCGAGAGCAAGCCTTCAAGCACGTAATGGAAAGGTGCAACCCAGTACATCCACCATCGCCAAAAGCTAGGCATGTACCTGTATGGGACGACGACACCACAGAAGGAGATGGCGAAGGTGATCAGTGCCGGAACAAGAAGCGAGGCGAACAGCTCGTTAGGTGCCCATGATGCCAATATTTGTCCGAACCCGGTGTAGTATAGTGAGAATAACATCGTCATCATCCAGCTGTATCCGACCGAAAAGTGGTCGCGGGGGAAAAAGCATCCAAAGTACCAGCAACAGAAATAAACCGTTCCTGATGTCAGAGCATATGGTATCTCACTTACTATGGCCGCGAATATGACGGCAAACCAAGAGTAAACCTTCGACTCCGACTCGCGGGACTCATAAAGGCCACGGAAATGAAGAAAGCGGGGTTGTAACTGTTGACACAGTGGGGGAGCGATGGTAATCAACATGAAAATCGAGAACAAGCGAGACTGAAAATCTATGAGGCTGTGATTGACGTGCCAGAAGGTGAACGTGTTGAAGAGGCCGCAGAAGATGCACAACAGAAACTTGCCTGTTGCATAATCCGGCGTTCTCCAATTCGCAATATAAGCCCTCTTCGTAACGGCCATAACCTGATCATATAGAGGCATCGCATATTCCGTGTCAGATTGTCGATCTCGAGAACCCTCCTTCTGCCTCCGCGTATTAATAATCTCTTCAATCTCACGGCTTCGAGCCTTGCATTCCTCGGAATTCGCCCAGACATCTGCCCAATCCTTGCCCTTATAGTTAGGGTCACCTGCACCGATCACCTCGAGCATGTACTCGGCTGGGTTAGCATCAGGGGGGCATTTCTTCGCTCCATTTCGCTCAAAGTAGTTGATCATGGTGCGACTATCTTTTCCCAGCTCGCCGTGATATACCACACGCCCACCTGCCTGCAGGAGATATAATTCGTCGAATTGTTCAAACAAAACGGCGGGCGGCTGATGGATTGTTGCGAACACGGCCTGACCGGAATCGGTCAATTTTCGCAGGAGACGAGCAACGTTGAAGGCTGCTAAAGAATCAAGACCAGATGTAGGCTCATCAAGAAACAGCAGAAGTTCGGGGTGACTTGCCAGTTCAACTGCAATGGTCACCCGTTTTCTTTGCTCCGCATCGAGACCGCATGTCTCTGTTCCGATGACAGCTCCTGCAATCGAACGGAGCTCGAGGAGGTCAATAATTTCCTCGCAGTACTTATACTTTTCCTTTAGCGGCACAGACGACGGTCGTCGAAGATAAGCCGAGAATTGAAGTGATTCGCGAACAGTCATTGCAGGTTCATGGATATCTGCTTGTTGTGCATATCCAGTGTCTCGCTTGAAAGACTTGGGCAGAGGCCGTCCGTCAACCAGGAATTCTCCAGTAAGAGCACCAGACGTCAGTCGCTGAGCAAGAGCATTGAGAAGTGTTGTCTTTCCTGCACCGGAAGCACCGATCATGCAAGTCAGACGACCTGGCTGAATGTATCCTTGGACGTCTTTCAAAAGTTGCTTTTGGCCATTTTTCGCCGGAACAGAATAGTTCACATTCCTCCACGTGAAAATCGGATCATCACTATGTTGGCTGCCGTGTGAATCGTTATTTTCCTGCTGTGATTCATTGGCCTCGTCTTGTTCGTTCGATCTCCCTGCCAGGGCACTTTGTTTGCCCTTTTCATGATTTTCCTCAGGCTGTGTGTCTTGACCATTACCGGCCCGCTTCGCAGGATCTGTCTTGTCATTTCTCTCTTCGTCATCAGGTTTTGCATCAGATTTGCCTTCCAATTCGAGTTCCACATCTTCGGGAGCTTCTCCCCTCTTGTAAACAATTGCCGATTTCCCAGCTTCTGAAGGCTTCTGGTTCTCCATACCTATCATTGTGATAACGACCCAGAAAATGAACCAACCGAAGAGAATGCCAAGGTTTCGCCATAGATGGGTTCGTTGATAAGTGAAATTAGACTTGATATAGCGTTTACCATTGATGCTCAATCTTCCCGGCTCACTCCCTTGCATAAGACATGTTTGGTGTTGCGGAGAGACCCCGGGCCCCTGAGGCGCTATGGTCATAGGTGTGCACTTGAATTCATGGTTGTAGAACTCATTCGCAACGAGAGCCTCGAAAGCGTACTGAATGGGGTTGAGCCATCTGAACCAATGTAGCCAGGGGCGCATGCGCATTGGGGGGAGAAAGTATCCTGGGGAG
>JAGYHZ010000087.1:0-18522 GCA_024244195.1 Ascosphaera aggregata | reverse complement strand
CTGACAGGAAGACAGGACTGGACGGGTGATTGGAAGGGGTATACGATGGCAGGAGATGATAGAATCAACTTCCAACCATCAGGGGTATTCATCATCCCAATCCTGACCATGATCATGATCAATATTTATCAACCTCGTCATCGTCGATAGCCAGAAAGCCGCAAAAGACGATGCATTCATGCACGTTAGTTAACCCTTTTAACAACTCATAACTGGATGGATGGTATATATCATCCCCTTGTTTTTGGACATGAAGTTCTGTCGCATCGAGAAGGAGGCCAGACTCATCCTTGCTTGTCTGTCTGTGGCTGTAAATTTATTAATCCCAGCTTCATATCAATCATCAACACCAACATCATAACCAACCTATCTGAGGCCTACAGCAATGAATCCCCTATCCTTTCCTTCCGGCGCCACTCGAAGCTGTCAAATAACTGATGCACATCAGTGAGTCTAGGGCTTATAACCGATTTTGGATGGCTTTTCCTGCTGCTGGTAATGATGATGATGATGATGATGATGCTGGGAGAATGAACTGTTCTATCATCGTCATCATCAACCCTCTTTTTCTTCTCCATCTTCCTCCCTCCTCTTGCCGCACGTTGTAGTCTGACGTTATCATCCTCACCGTTGCCGTCATTGCTGGTATCTGCTGCTACCACAACTTCAAATGTATATATTTGGCTAAACAGGCTTCATCAGTCTCACTCTTCCTCTTCCTCCTTTGCCTAATCGTCATCACAGCTGTCAATCTAGCTATTCGTCTCCCTTCTTTTCCTTCCGCCTCTTCTTCTCTTTCTCATCCCGAGTAGTCAGTTATCTTCGCCAATTATATCCTCGCTCCCACACCCTATCCCATCAATTTGTAAAGTTATAGCTGATAATTTACCAAACAATCGTGAGTCTTGATTCCCTCCATCCTCTTCTTCAATCCTCTACTTCATCATCATCGTCTTGTCTGCTCCTCTGCCGAAATCGGGCCATGATGCCTGTTCTGACTTCCTCCCGCATTCCTCGCCTGTCGTCTGTTTTTTATTCTCGTATATCAAAAGACTGCGCGCATCTGCTGTCTACGCCTGACATTGCTATCGTTACTGCTACAGCTGGCTACTACTGAATGCTCCTTGCTCGGACGATATTTGGCAGAAGGAGGTGGCAAATGATTTCGCAAACCCAGTATCCAGTTTAGAACGCGCCAGATAATATTACTGGTGACTGTCATGGTTCTCATCAATTGAATTGCAAGTACCCCTTTTAGTCAAGATTCTACAAGAAAAGTCAAGCTGATGGCGAGAGAAGGGGAAGGATAAAGTGAAATTGTCTTATTGAATTAACAATGTCTTCGTTCTGGATCCTTGCTTTCCATCTCTGTTATTCCTGTCCTTTCTTTTCCATGTTTCCTTACGAACCTCTTACCTACGGAGCTCAAGAGAAAGCTTACGGAAAGTTCAAAACTAACCATTACGCTTCCTACCACACAGCTTGGACGGTCTTTTTGAAGCATGGATTCTTCTTCTGCTGATACCAGCCATCCTACACCTCCTCTTTCCTTTTCGTCACATTCCAAATCTGCGGGTTTCGTGAACCCAGCTACGGATGTTCCCGAAAACGGCCCGCCACAGCACCATCTTCAACATAGCTTCACCAAGACAGCTCAGAACCAATTGTCAAATGACCGCCCTATCATACAGGTAGGTTGCTTCTCTTTTCCCCATTGTTAATCTGCCTGTTGTTGTTGTTGTTGTTGTTGTTGTTGTTGTTGTTGTTGTTGTTGTCACGCTTCTATCATTCTCTTTGCATGCAAAAGTGGCCCCTCCCCTCTCCTGATGCACGCTTGCCAAATTATACTGCATCTTCGCCCCGTCTGCTTCTCACGCGACACTTCCAATGTTACTTGATCAGATGTTTGCGGAAGCAAATGGTGATAATCCGTTGGATGTTGGATTTGCTGCCGATCATGCCCTTGCCCCAGAAACCTGGAGAGGAACTGCTATTTCCATTTGGCCACCATTCCAGAGCTCAATATATCTCGCTATGTACCAGTAGCGATGATAATGGCTTTTCAAAAAACAAAAAGGCATCCATTGGTTGAACACCGGATTATTTGAGGAAGTGCGAGAGATGCCAGACACCACCGCCATCAGATCCTGACTTTCCCTTATTATCTTCTTTTCTGTGCCTCGCGTAACGATCGTTCACCCTTCAAATCGTATTTCGAGGCCGTTCCTCGAGAAGGGGACAGGAAGCATCAGGTACCGAGCATTCCGCAGCCGCCGGCGGAAACTCTCAATTATTTAGGCGGAGCCGCCCAAAGAATTTTTGAACCCCGAAATTTGGAGAGATAATCCCGCTAAAAGATGAAGGGCAATGATATGGAGCTTCGAACCCTTCTTTCTTCCCTCTTCCTGAAATTCTTATCATAATTGTCTCATTAACCTTCGATATGTTCATGCTTTGAACAGAACCCCACCTACGTCACTGTCTCCACAGTTTTCACACAATCGTTCGGAAGTGTTCTCTGATTGAATCTTTGGGTGTCTTTTTCCGTCCCTTTTATCCCCCTCCCTCCTTTCTATACCCCATCAAGTCCTTCTTTCGCCGTGCATATGCAACCTTAAGGTTGAGGGGAAAAAAAAAAATCGAAGAGAAAAATAATAATAATCAGCCCCGGTCACCGGCGTCAAGTCTGTAGAGACTGTTCCCTCGCTAACGTTGTGTCTCTTTCGACAATATATAGCATACACCTCCATATACACCACGCGCCATGTCAACGGAGGCCGAACAAGAGCAGAATTCCCTTACAGAATTGAATGAGCCCGTAACTGCATCCGATCCATCTGTTCTCGGCGTTCCCAGTGCTGTCCCAACATCACAAGGTTCAGGTCAGCTCTCCAACAACCAAGGACATACGAGCGGTCGCAGCAGCGACTCTAGTCCGGAGCGTGGCAATGTGCCTTCGGGGTCCGTCAAGGGGCAATTATCTGTCCAAATCTCGCAGGGTCGTGGGCTCGTTCCCAGTTATGATCCCTATATCGTCTGCGTTTTTGAGTTGAACGAGTACATCTCCGGCGGAACGCAAGAAGATGAGGCGTTATCATCACCCGATGGAATTAGTATTCAGCAGTCCGCCACGAACAATGCTGCGGGAAGACCAGTGCCAATTCCTTCTAAGGGAAGGACAAAGGAACAAAAGCGTCTTACACAGATAACTGATCCGCAGTGGAATCACGATGCGACATTGTGCGTGGGACACTCATCATTTACATTCTTCCTATCTTATTCCTTTCTAATTGGCTATGTTTGTTGCGATATCATGTGGCTAATCCGATCGAACCCGCAGTGATGTCCTGAACGAGGAATCAAATATCGACTTCTCTGTCTACGATAGCTATGACCATGACAAGTTTCTTGGGCACGTCAGGCTTCGACTGAGCTTCAAAGATGACAGCCTGTCCACCGAGGGATGGTTCGCCTTAAAGGCCTGGAATCGACGCGGGGGTGATAATATATCCGGCGAAATACATCTCAGGATGACATTCCAGCGTTCCGAGAAAAAGGTCTTTGGACCGAATGATTTTCAGTTGTTGTCGCTCGTTGGAAAGGGAACATTTGGACAGGTCTACCAAGTCATGAAGAAAGATACAAAACGGATATACGCCATGAAGGTCTTGTCGAAGAAGGTGATTATTCAAAAAAAGGAAGTCCAGCACACTATTGGGGAACGAAACATTCTTGTCCGCTCGGCTCAGACAAACTCTCCGTTCATCGTCGGCTTGAAGTTCTCCTTCCAGACGCCTACCGATCTGTACCTGGTGACTGACTACATGTCTGGCGGCGAGCTATTCTGGCATTTGCAAAAGGAGGGCCGTTTCGAGGAACCTAGAGCCAAATTCTACATCGCCGAACTTATTCTCGCACTCAAACACTTGCACGATCACGACATTGTCTACAGAGATTTGAAGCCGGAAAACATCTTACTTGATGCCAACGGACATATCGCGCTTTGTGACTTCGGCCTGTCTAAAGCTAACCTAGCTTCGGACGACACAACAAACACTTTTTGCGGGACCACAGAGTATCTCGCTCCGGAGATACTGTTAGATGATCAGGGATACACTAAAATGGTCGATTTCTGGTCTCTAGGTGTCCTTGTTTTTGAGATGTGCTGCGGCTGGAGTCCCTTCTACGCTGAAGATACCCAACAGATGTATAAAAACATCGCCTTTGGCAAGGTCCGTTTTCCCCGTGATGCTCTCAGCATTGACGGCAGGAATTTCGTCAAGGGTCTACTTAATAGAAATCCGAAGCATCGTATGGGTGCCACGAATGATGCGTTGGAACTCATGGCACATCCATTCTTCAACGATATTGACTGGGAGGCCCTAGAGCAAAAAAACGTACCTCCACCATTCAAGCCTAAGCTTACCTCCGAGATGGACACTTCATACTTTGATCCTGAGTTCACAACCGCCATGGATCAAGCGAAGTCGCTCAACGCTCGAGCTGCAATGGGTGCTATGCCTGCCTCTACGCCTCTGTCACCTGGGATGCAGGCCAATTTCAAGGGCTTCACATTCGTCGATGAGAGCTCAATGGAACAGCGTGCGAGATATAATGCCAATGAACATTTCGAAGATGCACCTTCTGACGATGTAGGTGTTCATTCACCTCATTCCAATGATAACTATGACGATGAATATCATGACAATTTTGGGGATGATTGGGTTAGAAGGGCACCACCGACTGATGGCAGAGTCCCTGATGGCGAGGTCTTCGCTAATTACGAGGTCTGACGTTTCGACGCTTCGTCCTCTCTCATACAATTTTCATCCAACTTCGTTTTCCCTCTTTGTCTACTCAAAGGCGACAGTCTGAGGGAGTGAGGGAAAGGAAAAGATAAAAAGAACAGGAGGATTGGTTTCTTCTTCTTTTATTCTCTTCAGCATTTGATAACCCAGCTTCTAATTTTTACATGGATTTGTTCTACAAAGCAGAAAGCCTGTCTATATAACAGACTGCACTTTTCTCTTTTTTTTTGCCCACCCTACACCATTGTTTCTATAATCGTGTTCGCCCGTCTCAAAATCCGCTGACTGTTAGCTCTTCCCTTTTCAAGTTGATACATCACTAACCTGACCTCTTTCTATAATATCCAATTGGGCCTTTGATCATCGGCTTTCCCAACCCCTTATCCAACAGCCGCCCTTCCTCCATACCTCGTTCTCTTTGCATCATCATCATCATCAACCCCTTCATCTTCTCGTTTGCCTATCCTGGCGCATTTGCTGTTTCCTTGGTCCGGGTATATCTATATACATACCCAATGTCTTTCTTATCTTATTTCTTCTTATATCTATATAGCACACCGCTTTTATGTATATCGTGAACCCCTTGACCCTTTTTATTCTCCCTATTACGTCTTTTGTCTTGATATGAACAAAGCGGTCATTTGCTGAATATTGGCTTTCTTAGAACTCTCGAGTGCTATGGCTGGTTGCACACACACACACACATAACTAACATAACTTCCTCATCTTCCATCAATAAAGTCTTCCACCGTCTAAATATCGCCACGAGTTAGTATCAAAATTGTTTTAGGGTGTAAGGGAAAACATCATTTGTTTCGGAATTTGGTGATGTAGACGACATAGTGCAAAGTTTAAACAGTAATTCGACTATTCATAAGGACATGAAGAGTCATAATTATACGGGAAGGTATTACTGAGTTGATAACAGACTGTAAGCCAGCCTGCGCATGTATCGGTCTGCTCTAATCTTTGTCGTCATATCCCCACAAGTAAGAAGTAAGTGACAAGACGGTTGCGAGCCATTACATGCTTTCCACCTGTCTTATCTCCCTCCAGCGGTTCACCTCCTAATGGAAAACGCTCATTCATACGCAAGTTTGCGAATGTCGTCGGCACTCTCCTGTAAAGCCTTTAAGCAACCACGACTCCATGGGGCGAATTGCAGAAACCCATGGGTCAAATCATCATAATGTCTCCATGTAACATCGTTTCCTGCTTCGTCCAATCTTCGTGCAAAATCAATCCCAACGTCTCTCAAGGGATCAAATCCACAGGTGTATACAGCCGTTGGAGGTAGGCCTCGCAAACGTTCAGGAGGCGCTGCTCCAGGAGAAACATATGGGTGTGTAATGGTCACACCTTGCGGGAGATAGTGGTCTGCAAAGGCGAAGTAGCCATTGCCTATGAGATCATACTTTGCGTTAAGGTGAGGCTGCAAGACAAGGACCATTCCACTTAGGCTTCAAGAGGAGGAGGTTATTGTGACAGGGAGGAAGAAGAACTCACACTCAACGTAGTAACCACTGTTATTTTCCACCGAAGCTTTTGTATCGAATGGAATCCTCGGTACTGGATAGTATAGAAATTGTGCTTTCAAAGGAGTATTACCTTCGTCTTTTCGTCTTATGGAAACGCTTGCGGCCATGTTTCCTCCAACGCTGTCACCACCACCGCATATCCTGTCAGGATGCACACCACGCGGAGGACCCCCTATATTTTGTAGCCAATGAAACACGGCATCAAATTCACCGAGTTGCGTAGGCCATTTCCACTCTGGCGATAGCCGATAATCTGCTGCGTAAATCTGCACACCTGCTGCTTCGGCTAAGATGCGCAAACCGTTCTCGAATTCATCCACTGACCCAACCGTGTATCCACCACCGTGGAAATAAATCAGGGCAGCTGCTTCACCCTTATCTCGAGCAGCCTCTCCACTCTTGGGGTATAGCACCCTGATAGGAATGGTACCTGCTGGACCTCGGATAGCTGTGAACTCAAGATCACCGATTGGAGCCTGCTGGGCAGCAGGAATTGCTTGAAGGCCGAATACTCGTGCATGATGGCTTCGTTCAGCGAGGAAATCTGCCCTGCCGAGATGTATGTCTGGTCTTTCTTGTAGAAATGACTCTACGGATTCATTGAGAGTTCCACGATGTCCCTCCGCTGGATATCTAGAACGTGCGCTCATATTGATCGATTGAATCTTCAGTACTCACGCTGAAGGTGAATGGAATCATTGAACATGTCTGTCTCTGGGAGAAGCCTCGTGATGGTAGTAAACATTCTTGTTCTGGGCTACGGTAGAGGCTGATAAACCCTACAGCGCTTATTTCTTCTGTGAATGATACATGATTTGTTTTTTACTAGAATGCTAAGGAAAGAGCAGCTATCCGGCTACTGCCGATAAATGGGAGTTAAACATGCCATTGACTGGCTGGCTGCCATATGATCGATGTTTATATTGTTGAGTCTATCAAGGAGAGGCTCTTTCCCCTGTTTTCTCCCAGACAGATATACCCAAGTCTCTTTCTCACGAGGAGCAGTAGTAGTACTATCTCTTGTCTTGTGAGCTATGAGTAGTGCAGCTACCGGGGCTGTAGACCCTGGACTCTCGTCTTTCTCTCTGCCCGTATGTGACTCCCTCTCTGCCACGCTAACACTGCATGGCTAACGGTAATCCTTAACGCTAAGGATGTTTGTTACCTTAGCGGTTTGTATGTTGCACATGGCTTTCAGCTCATCGTCATAACCTTTCTTCCTTTGGTATTGATATGGTTTCTGACAGGTAGTAGGTTCGTCATCATGACTTTGACATTGACACCTGTTTCAAACCATCTGAAGTAATGCTTCTTAAGCAAGGTTTTCCTGTAGCAGAAACCAAGTGAAGGACCGATGCAGTAATCAAGAGCTGTATACCGTCTTGCCTCTTTGACAAACTCGTTCTCAGGAACCTTGACAATCCCAACTTGGTAGATTATCCGCAGCGCACCGTTGAAACTCTCTATGATGTTGACAACTGCAAGGAGTGGTCTGCTGTCAATCTAGAAATCCCAAGGTCACAATTGGCGTTGACCCTGGATCATGACCAGCAAACCACAATCATCATCACTGATGGACCGGTTTGCGTGCACAAGCATGACGTGATGTCGGATGTGGAAGAAGCAATCCCTGTTACTCATTCGGATGGAAGGTGCAATGCTGCTTCAACCACCATCCTTGCGACATCACTCAGGGATATGAGATGCGATTGAGGAACTCGTATGGCTCTTCCGCACAATGAGTCACTCTCAACACGGGGTGTCCAAATCTTCTTGGTAGCAGTTGATCAGAGAACAAGAGAGTTGAGAACGTCCCTCACGGCTGAAACGCTTGCAAAGTCGTAGATTGCCTATGCTCACACATAGACTGTAATGCCAACCACAGCCTTATTGAAAGAAACGCAGCCTCCATAGCCAAGTAAGAAATATTACTATTGTATCGGCAAAGAGCCTACTTGAGTAGTCAGAGTCAGTCAATCCTTTTGGCAGTGGCTCAGGAGTACATGCAAGGGCGTGTGCACATAGGCGACGAGAAAAACATACTCTTATTCAATCGCAGATGACATCAAAGAATATTAGCCACGAACGTGCTTTTCAGTCGAATTGGGACAGTTTCATACGTCAGGAGACCTACAAATGCCAATACTCCTATTTATGGCTGCAGTGTCCTTGCCTAGTGGCATGCACACCTGCTTGTTTCTCCTTTGCATCTAGAAATTGGAGCTAAATCAAGAGTCTTATGTTTCGGCCAATTCAACTCTCTCAAACTCGGGACTAAATACAGCAAAATGACCTGCAAAAAGGCGTTGGAGCCTATCTGGTTTTTCATCTAAGGGGTATGGAAATTTTGCTTTTTTAGAAAATGGCTTCCATCAACCGAAGGATTCTCCCTACTAAGATCCGTGTACTGTTGAACTTGGCTCACGTCAATGAGCTGCACTGTGTGGAGTGTGCGTCTCCATCAGACCAAGATTTCCTTGATGACTGCAGAGAAGGGACCATAGCAATCGGTGCTGCGCTATGCTGCCCTTGGCTGCCCCTCTCTGGCCTGTTCTGCTCTGTTTCATTCTTCCATCTGCTTGGAATGTTTGGGAAGCTTAGTCGTCTTCTAACTGCCTGGTTCCATACTTAGAGTGTGACGATGAGGTATGTTGGCGTCGACCAGACTCTCGTTCCAGAGCCGAAGTTAATTGTTTCCGCACACACACCACAATCTCACCCGCACCGAGAGTTTCTCGCATGTCTCAATTGAGACTTTCAATGTCGCTAGGTCAGGCTACTGTCAACATAGCATTCTGTTCGATAATTGCTTGGTACCGAAATGTTGCTTGATCGTCGTCTGATCGTTTTGAGGCAAAGGATATTCACGATGCCGGACGTGCTTTGAAATCATGATGCTATGGCTGAGCTTGAGATCGATTTTCAAGTCCCGAGGTCCACTTTTACTTGGGCCCTTTCTCACCACAAGAGGTCATCCTGGCCAATTGCATCTAGTGACCGTTTCAAGGTCTTTACCCCTGAATCCGCGCTATGTTGCATAGCAAACGGTTACCTTGGGCTTCCAATGCGTTCTGGAGATGCGCTCTCTAAGAGGCAAATCAACCTTGACCTGAAGATAATAAATGCAATAGCATTGCGGAACAGAAGAATGGTCAAGCGCGCTCTTCCAAATCCAAGTCTCTACAAAGTCAAATCCTATACTGAGCAGCCAGCTGTATATGCTACGACAATGGGATCCTAAGATCTGGGTGCATGGCGATAGTCCCAAACGCACCTGCACCGTTCCTTTTGGCCTGCTGTGGGGCGCGGAGTTGAAGATTGCGAAGACACGGGCGACGGGTACCTCACATCCACCCCAGCCGTAACGGTGGTCATCCTCATGCATACGAAGATAGATGCACTGCAATCTGCGTGACGTCCCTATTTCTTCTTCTAAAGTCCAGTTGAACCAGATGCGAACGCACAATCATTTTCCAGCTTCTTTTGTCTCCCATCTTTCCCAGAAAAGGCACGGAAACCCACAATGCTGATGAACGTTGTCGCGGCGATGGCTCCTCAAGCTCCTCATTGCGCAAGTGAAAGGACTACGTGCTGCCCACAAATGGGTCATACACATGTTTCTCCTATAATAACATCTCGCCTGGCGAAACAACGCAACTCACTTCATTTGAAAAAACGATCTCAATCTGACACTGGCAATCATATGGAACCGCGTCCATCGGGCGCCCGATCATTTTCTTTCATCGCATTAAAGCAAGCACAAACTACGCTACAGCCAAGTCCCGTTACCTTCAAGAATCTTCCTCCTCGGATCTATAACTGCATCCTCGAGAATCTGGAGAAGTCCCATCTCGGCCCATACGGCGATGGTTGTCTGACTTGCTATCTGAGAGACCTCCACTCATTGTCGCTGACATGTAGGGCGTGGGAAAGGGCCGTGAGGCCAAAAATGTAAGTCAATGAGCTCATACGATTGTACAGTTGAAAGGTAATTGACGACTCGTCAGGTATCACAAAGTCCATATTCATGGCCCAGACTCTGCCACACAGCTGAAGAGATACAAGAGTAAGCGGGGCAGTCGACTAAAGCTGTTACGGCGCACTCTGCGCGAACGCAGACTTCTAGCCAACATTGTCCATGAACTTGTCGCCCCCGATCTTGAATCATTTTCAATGTCAAACGTGAAAGGAGGAGATGCGCAGCAAGAGTTCATCGATCTGATTGCCTCCGTGGTAATGGTGTGCCCGAATCTTGAAAAGTTAACCGGATTGACATTACCTTACTGCCATTATTTCGATCGTCTTACTTACGCTCTTTCGACACGCAAAAAATTAAAGCAGCATGCATGGATCATTGGGGAGAATGCAGAAGTGGCACATAAGCTTTTGAGTCATGGCGGCGAAAATCACGATGCCGAACATCACGATGAATATACTTTTCAATTCCTCTCATACCACAGGTCATGGAATCACCTCGAAAGTCTCCTGATCCACTCTATTGAAATGAAAGGCCGGCTTGGACACGACACATACGGTCGACTATTCAGATCTCTTCCATCTCTCAAACACTTATCGCTATCCTGTCTATTACCCTCGGATTTCAACGATAACAACCTCATTGACTTGCCATCTCTCAAATCTTTACGCATCGAAAGAGTACCTGGGGTTACCGAACACGGTCTATCGCGCTTCTGCTCCTATCCGGCATCACGCGATATTGAGTCATTTACTCTTATAGAACAAAACATATATTCGTTAATGCTAATTTCCAAATTATTAGCGTCACTGCGCTGCCTCCGGAATTTTGCCATCTCCCAAACGTCGGTGTCTCCATCAATGCCTGACGGTGATATGGTTTTACAACCTCTGTTTGCGTCGTCGACTCTCAAGTATCTTCATTGGGATATCAAGAGTCCAAACGCCATCCTTGCTTTAAACGACCTTAACTCAATTGCTACTACTGAGTCACTATCTAAATCTAATTCTCCTAATGCGCACCTTGCACAGAGCATTCTAAATTCTGGCTTCCCATCCTTGGAGAAGCTACGAGCTCCTCAGGACATTGACCCGTTGGGCGCCTTGCAGTGTGTCTGTCGTCCAACCCCAAGTGGTCGCATCATGGTGCCTGAAGATCGGTATTCGTTACCGCGAAGCTCTCGCGGTTCATTTCCGCATAACCGACGCATTCAGGCATTGCCGTCGGGTAACCATCTAACATCTGCCCGAATTCGTGCACAAATGCTAATGGAAATGAGAGCGCGGGAAGTTGAATCTGGTATGAAAGTTATCGTTACTGATTTCTCAACGCCTCCGCTTACACCACCTCCTGACGATAAGTCCCATGCGACGTGGTCTGCCGATCGTGAACAAACCGATAAGATCGCTAGCATAATCACAACAGATGATCAGCAATCTGAGGCGCAATCAGGCTCAACTGAGAAGCGTGGCATCAAGGTACATGAGTTCACAGTCCCGCCATACATGGGCAGGATTACCTCTGAGTCAAATTCAGGGGGTTCTCTTGTTGCTCCCTCATACTCTCTTGTCCCAGACGTGCCAGGCTCAGATGCAGAAGGGGGTCTTGTGAATTGGAAGCACTTTATGATTTCCAATCAGACATATAAATTCATTTCTGCTGTAGCACCACCCCTTCCATCGATTGACACAAGCTTCAACAGACGGAGCAGGTCCAGCTCCTCACTTGGGTCTCTAGAAGAGACGAACTCCCCAACGTCACCAACAACACCGTCATTGCAATTCCCTAGATTCTCTGGGCTTGGCAGCGGCGGAAACAGCAACAGCTGTAGTCGTTATTCTAAAGTCCCGCCCCAACTTGCGCCCCAATCACCTAAGAAGTTCCACAGCACTAACACCGCTTCACCCAGCTTATCTCCGCCATCGATTATGGGACAACCATACTGGCTACGTGGTACATGTAAGGGTGAATGGAACCGGCAACACAGAGGTGGAAAGGATTGGTGGCAGCATACAGAACGGGAGCGAGCATTGAATAAGAAAACGTCAGAATCAATCACCCTTGACGATCTTCATTTGTACCCGTAAATGAAAGTCACTCAGCATATTCATTTTGAGGATCAGTGTCAAAAGATCAGCAACCCGATGGGAATGCACTGACTACTAGTATACTATAATTACTGCCCCCACTACTGCCGACTATTTACTGCTCATCCTACAAACTGAGCACAGTCGGCTTGGATGATATGGTCTGTGGCATGTTGATAATCTATCCCAGGTGAATAAGGCGTATTGAGCATTATACCCTTGGCCCTGATAGTCTCAACAACATTCGCCGTTGCATCCCCTCTCCGAGAGCTTTGCACTTGCTTCGGCAAGTTCGTTACCTGAGTCCCCAGGCATGGTAACGTGTTGGCAGTCATTCCCGCATACAATACTTCACAGTTCACTTGCTTACAGTGCACGGCCCATGTGCTTCAAAGGCATGCAATAACGTTGACCATCCCCACGGCCCGGAGGCATACTCACCAACCGGATGACCAACATGATATACAAGCGCAGCAGTAACGCCACGAGGAAGTCGAGACTCATGACTGTGAACGATCTATTTTTTTTTTTCTCCGGTGATCAACATCACCATCGTTAGGATGTTGGATCGTGTTTGAATACTACCATTGTTAGGACGAGGGGGTGTGGGGGTGATGGGAAGGGGTAATTCTCACGATATATTATTCCTAGCAGCGACGTGACAGTTTCACAGCCTCGAACTACCATCTTTAATCACTTACGTACAGATGAAAAGAAAGGCAGTCATCTTCATTGTGAAAAATTGGTAGGCTTGTGACCGGTGACAATACTTGACTTTTTGTTAGCCTCATATATTATAGGCTTGGGCATATGTCAGATAGCTCAACATGAACGCCTGATGCCTGGTTACAATACATGCTAATGCCAATCTGACCAATTGACCAAATATACAGATGTAACATCAATTAGTGCTCTATCACTGAATCTGCTTCTTCATTTGTAGCAAGTGCCTAACAGCATGGGATGTTGGAATCCTAAGTATTCTGCAAGGTGATAATATAATTTCCAATCTTCTTTTACCAGAAAAATGACACTTTGGCCGAGTGGTTAAGGCGCAAGCCTGCTATTATAACATAGCCTTGTGAGCTTGTGGGTTCGCCCTCGTGAGTTCGAATCTCACAGGTGTCGTGTAATTGTTTTCTTGTTTTTTTCTTTTTCTTCTTCCTCTCCTCTTCCATCACGTGCGTTGCTGAGTTGTAGCAGCCTCAATTGGAGAGCAGTAAACTAGACACCTTGGAATCAAGTTGCAATAACATTTTTGACTGACATGCTAGATCTGAAAGGATGGAAACCGGGAAAGTCATGATATCGGTCTAATTAACAAGGTCGTCAGATTCAACCGGAAGGTACAAGCGAAACAGGAACAATTGGAGTAAAACAGAGCCCGTCAGCAGCCGGATTGAAGGCAATGGACATGGGCTATTCTGAATTTAAAGCTGATCAATTATTAGCTGATAATAGCGATGATCAAGATCAACTTATTTGACAGAGGGTACCGAGAGAATGGGCTGTATGAATTTGAGTGAGAGTTTATTGGATATGTCAGTTGTGAACTTGTAGTCAGGAGATGCTGCCGTCTTGCAACCCAAGCCGGTGCATATTGTATGTTACTCCATCCGTTGTTGATAGTATGTGCATTTTGCGAACCCTGATAGCCGATTCGACGCCGTGCCGCTGCAGCACTGTTCGCCGATGTCTGTCTGTGCCTATTAGGATTTGCAACAATGACGAAAAAACACTACGGCAGTGGCTGTTCGTTAGTGACGGACGCCCCAACGTCGGAAGTCAATCAACTATCAGACCATTTCAACTACGAAACAAATACCGATCTTGGCCTTCTCCTGGAAGCGTTGATGTTGATTACCAAATCAACGAACGAGTAAGGAATACGTGGAAAGAAGTGGCGGGGGGACGAAGGAACTGGTTGGGATCATGGAGTGGGTGATCTGTAAGAGAAATTAAGATGATGTTCATTACATCCTCAAACGTAGATGCCCGGGCTGTTATCCTTCTTCTTCGCCATGACCTCAGCAATAGCATCGACATAGTTCTCATGGTTGATCTTATTCATACCCCTCCGCAATGCGATCATACCTGCTTCAACGCAGACCGCCTTCAACATAGCACCGCCGAACTCATCCGTACTCCGCGCCAACTCCGGCCAATTGATGCCTTCATCCGTAGACATCTTCCGCGAATGGATTTGTAGAATCTGAGCACGCGCTTCCTCATTGGGAAGAGGGAACTCAATCTTGCGGTCTAGACGACCAGATCGAAGCAAAGCAGGATCCAAGACGTCGACACGGTTCGTGGCGGCGAGGACCTTCACGCGATCATCGGATGCGAATCCGTCAAGTTGATTAAGTAGCTCAAGCATGGTCCGCTGCACCTCGCGATCTCCGGACTTCTCTGAATCGAAACGCTTGGTGCCTACGGCATCAAGTTCGTCAATGAAAATGATCGACGGGGCTTTTTCCTTGGCGAGAGCAAAACAGTCGCGGACGAGCTTGGCACCGTCACCAATGAACATTTGGACCAGTTGAGGACCGGCGAGTTTGAGGAAAGTTGCGTTTGTTTGAGCGGCGCAGGCACGAGCGAGAAGAGTCTTTCCTGTACCGGGAGGACCGTACATCAATGCACCTAGAATGACCTTTATTCAACTTCTGCTCACAATAAAAATCATATTATGTAATGAAGCATTGATTAGACTCTTACCTTTGGGTGCCTTAATACCGATCTTTTTGAATCTTTCAGCCTCCTTCATTGGCCAGACGATAGCCTCAACGAGCTCCTCAATTTGCTTGTCCAGACCACCAATATCTGTGTACTGCTCCGTGGGCTTCTCATCAACCTCCATAGCTTTTACTCGGCTATCATACTCTGCGGGAAGCGTGTCGAGAACAAGGTACGAATCTTTGTTCATACCAACTAAATCACCGGGCTTGAGCTTCTCGTGGTCCACGAGACCAATCAGTGGCAAGAAGATTGTCTGGCGAGTCGATGTCTTCACGACGGCGGATTTGCCCACTCGGGTTGAATCAAGATCAATATTTGCACCCTCTTCGGCAGCATCTTCATCAGCCTCGAGGTCTAATAGCTCCACGACGTTCCCGACGAGGTATGGCAATTGCCTACAGGCATACAATTTGAGGTTAGTCACCAACTTAAACGTTCTGCCAACACGGCAGACCAGCGAGAAATGGATGTGCGAATATATGGAACGACACAAAAACAGATAGCAGGGGTTAAACCATCATACCTGTTATTCGCGATCTTATCCCGATTGTCCTTTATTCTCTCCTGCATGCTAGCCTTCTCATGCGTCAATCGTTGGAATTCCGTCTTCATGATGTGCATGTCATTATCCAAGAGCTTTTTTCGATTGAGAATATCTCGAGTGCTTGAATTCAGGATTTCCTCGTCGAAAAAACTATCTTTCTCCACTTCTCCCGCATCCTTCATCTCAGCATCATTATCGCCGCCATTGTTCTGACTGTTCTGATCATCCTGCCTTTGCTCACGATCCTGCAGATCCAGGTCCTCCAGCGTCGACATTATGATGTAGGAATTATGAAGAACGTTCTGATTCAAGAAGACCGGTGAATCTAGAGTAGAAAGAAAAAAAAAGGATACCGAAATAATTAAAACCGAGATATAAGTACAGCGACAGTGCAATCGGAGGGACAATCCGTCACAAGCAGATATCTTGAATATGATACGGTTTGGTGTCTAATGGTTGCGTGTGTTTTGGTGGACTTTCTGATGTTCTCATGTTCTTCTTTCCCGCAATCCATTCAGTTTCCGGTGACGAGGTTTGGGCGTATGAAGGTTCCAACCAATCAGACGCGATTATTACACTGGATTATTGTTAGTCCGAAGAGTACATGGACGTCGCTCAATATGGAAATTTAAGTCTTGGCGTATTATCCCCCTTTCTCCCTTTTTTTCTTCTCTTAATCCTCGCGGGTTCAACGTCGATCGGTCATTTGGTAGTAGAGGTTGATTTTTTATATAGGCACAGTGTAAATTCAAGTATAGTACAGGTGGGTGTAGGACCATCAATTAGCTGGTTTTTATATTGCTTTGAGAAGCTGTTCACGACCCTTGGTTAAGAGGTTAAGTCGTGACTGGAAGTCGTCGTTATTGACTGTGGTAAAGAATGGAGAAATGAAGTCAGTTCCTTGAGTATTTCGTCGAAGATAAGGACTTATCATGCGAAAACTCACTGTAGCCACCACAAAGCCTTCGTTTTCCATCAAATTCAGAACGTCCGTGCAGCATCCGCCAGTTATCGAAGACTGCGGAATCCAATTGTAAGTATAATCCCTTGGTCAAATCACATCCCTAGTAGTAATCATAGTTCCATTTCGTAATAGGGCCAGTACTTACTCATAGGCATGCCAGGCTCGAGCTGGAACCAGATCTGCATCTCCGGCCGGTTGATAATCTCGCTCCATTTTTTTGCAGCAACATACCACGCATTCATAGTGACCATTCCGTAAAGGTTCTTCGACGCACGATCCTCATTATTCCATCTCACTTGATACAGTTCATCAGTGACGGGATTATGATTAAGGACGGGATATGGGATCGCAGGTTGGATCATCACGTCCTCATTGCCAGAGGCATGAGCCACAGTCTGAACACTTGTGAGGATCCTATACGAGCCAATGTCCTCGTGGATTAGACGCTTCGCAGCTTCAAAACCATCAATGAGGAGGGACTTGCCACCACTGCCATCGGTGTGTGAGAGAAGGTGGAACATTTGCAGACGAGCGGGATCGGTGAAATAAGTAGTGTCAGTATGAGCGCCGATCGGAAGAGTGGTATAGGCCATATCCTTCTTTGCAAGGTCGGCAGTGAAGTCCCAGAATCCGCCTGCAAAGGTTGGTTCCTCACTGGTTAGCAGCCCTCTTTTCGCACAAGATCAGGCAGATACCCTTACCGTAGTGTGTTTCTCTAATGAAAGCGATGCGTCGAAGTAATTTTTCAGTGGCTTCAGGTGTCGGTGGAGTGCCTTTTACAAAGGCGAAACCGTATCTGTGCTGTAGGATAGAATAAGCCGTCTGTTTCCTGGTGATATCGTTGCACATAACTTAGGCAATGCTCACAATGAGGCCTAGCCAGCGGCCAACGCCAGCATTGGAACCCATAACATCATCATACTCAATAATCGGCCTGAATTCTTGCTTTGGAAATACAGTTTTCGCGTCCCTCCTATGTTTGAGACGTGAAGCATCAGCTGACATCCGTGTCATCCATCTTCTCCCCTCTGATTAGGAAGAAGAATAAATGCTTGCGCTCACCTGAAAGTCACCTTGAAGCGGCTGCTTTCTGTTCTAGGCAACAATCGAAGCCCTTTTGGCTCGTGGTTTTTCAACCATTGAGTATCATAAACACTTTTATGGCCATCATTCCCTGGATGCAAGCCGACTCATTAGCAGTTCGCAATGCCCCGACGAAAGTAGGTCGCGTTGATTCGTCGACTATCTTACAATCGATCTCGACGCGGTCCGTAAATGTTCGAACTTCGCTGGGTGCGACGTCTAGAGCTATCTGTCATTCGCAGTCAGCTAAGCTAAGTTGCAGACATTTGCCGTATATGATCGGCAATGATCAACTGGTTACTCACAGCCAGGAATGGGTCAACTTGTCTCTGGTGAGTATCAGGATGTTTCCATGATGGACAGTTCTCCCTAAGCCAAAAATTGGAGCTGGTGTGCGCATTCCATATCAGCATCGCCAACTCCATGAACATAGCCCGAGGGTCGCGCTTCTTTACAATTTCGTCTGTTTACCACCGACAGGGTTCAGATCAATCATTGTCCATTTGACAGCTTTGGCCTTCCATTGGAGATGCTCCAGGTCCAACTCCCGGTCGATGCTTCTGGATGTATAACTTATTGGGATATCGGCCTGAGCTTTGGAAGTCGCGATTCCTCGGAAAATCGTATGCGAGCACTAGATCAGTTATAAGTTAATGATCGTGATATAGAAGGGGTACATCAAAGCTTCTTGAAGCAAATACGCACAGCCGGGAGACTTCTCAAAGTGCATCGGGTGAAGAGTCCTGGATGACTAGAGCAAATGATTAGCCTGTTGAGGATCTCAAT
>JAGYHZ010000086.1:0-18532 GCA_024244195.1 Ascosphaera aggregata | reverse complement strand
GCACCGCACCGCACCGCACCTCACCGCACCTCACCGCGTCGCATCGCATCGCATCGTGTTGCTCGGGAGCCGCATCACAATCTAAGAGGCTTCGCTAATATACGGCATCTTCGACGATAGTGAAGCATCCTTTCCGCCTGACAAGATGTAGAAGAGATTGTTTAGTGGGAGCGGTTCCTGACTGGCCGAGACCTACCACCAAGTATCACCGGGTCTCATCGACGCAAAGATGAGGTAGATCTCGAACGGTGCTCCGCCGGTGAGCGCATTCATGTGTGAGGAGAATATGAAGACACTTTTTGCTCTTGTATCCTTCTGGATGGTCACAGCATGTATAGTGCAGTTTCAAGATTTGTGGCAATCTTGCAGGTGCGCCATGTAGACCATCTAGCTTCTTCAGAACGCGGTTGAGGCGCATCCTGGCCGACAATTGACGGGTGATTATTATTTGTCCTCTTCGACACTGCCAAATGCGTACTAGACACTGTCAAAACAGATATCAATTCCCTGCTCTCCTCCTCTCTTCCCTTTCTGATCTTCCATTTGAGTATGCGTAGGGGTAGATGTATCGTATCATTAGTTGAAGAGAGAGTCAATTGACCGCGTTATGATCCATTCCTTGGTAGTAGCAGTCATCCTGAGACCTGAGACATGCTGCAGCTCAAGTAGTCGACGATATTCAACAGATAATGGAGCACACTTTGTCGTAAGCTGTAGCAGTGGTTAATAATGTATACTTGATTGGCGATTGTTGCGATGATGATGATGATGGTGATTGGTGTTGGCCTCTGCCTCGTGTAGTCTTCTCCTCCTCCGTCTTCCGCCACCGCAAACCGCCACCGCAACAATCGCATATCAAAACATCACAACCATTCATCATCATCACCATCATCACCACCACCATCGCAACATTCATTGTTAACGACATTAGATTCTCACTACCATCTATATCACCATCGTTGAATACTCGTCAGCAAGGTTTCACTTCTTGCGCACTTCACAGACGCGTTCAGATTGAGCTGCTATCCCCCACCACCATGCCGCCACCATCTCATCCACCACCACTACAACCACCATCAGCACCACCATCATCTTCGCAACAGCACCAGCAATCTTCACAGGCAGTGCAGACGGTATCACAGCAACATGAATCACATCCTTCATTACTCGCATCACAGCCACCACCGCAGCCACCACCACCAGCACCACCATCATCATTACCAACACAGCCAGGGCCTACTGGAATGCTACCTCCAGTAATGCCCATGTCCATGTCTATGCCTATGCCCATGCCCCCTCCTGCTCCTCCTCCTCCTCCTCCTCCTCCACCTCACGCCATGCCTCCACATTCTCTGTCTGGCACACAGATGCCCATTCGAACTGGTCCTCCGCCACCTGGCCATGCTCAACCGGGCCCACGGGGACAGCAACAGCATCAGCAACTGCAGCAGGAAAGTGAGGATGACGGTGGTTTGCCGCAGTTACCGCCGCAAATGTTCACCACTGCGGCGCAGTTGTTGGATCTGACTGATAGTGAGTGATTGAACTAGAGGGAAGGAGACAGAGAGAATCATACATGCATGATGTAGTCAGAAAGCAATATGTTGACGTTTGCGATTTCTTACAGAAAAACTTGTTCTTGTTCTACGGGACGGAAGAAAACTCGTCGGTATCTTGAGGAGTTGGGATCAATTCGGTATGCATAACCCTCTCTGATTCTTCTGAAAGAATTACAACTACTTCATATCCTAACGTGTCTGATGATGATTCTTTTCTCTTTTTTGCTTCTTCTTTTGACAGCCAATCTCGTCCTCCAAGATACTGTTGAGAAAATATACGCTGGAAACTTCTTTGCCGAGCAGAAACGGGGCATTTACATCGTCAGAGGAGAGAATGTTCTGTTACTGGGTGAAATCGTAAGTTCATTTTCTTTTTATATAATCGTTATCACCTTGACCGCGTGGGATAACGTGTGCTCACAAATTCCATCTCGTATATGGCAGGACCTTGACAAAGAAGATGAACTTCCAGCGAACTATCAGCAAGGCGAATGGAAACATGTCTTGGCTTTAAAAGAGAAAGAGGACGCGGAAAGAAAGAAGCTGAACACTAGCAGAGGAAAACAGTTACATGATCTTGGATTTGAGGCGGAACATTCGGGCGAGGTGCTATTTTGAAAAAACAAAGAAAAAAAAAGACAGAGAGTGGGATAGAGATTGCGAGTAAGTCTCTCGGGTTTTCTGGTGGTTGAGTAATGGAGCAACGTCAGCCCTCCGAAACGTGATGTGAGGTTATGCTAATACGAGGTGAGAGATGCTGCCACGTCTCAAGGCGATATACAACTGACCAGTGATGTTATGAGATCTAGTTGGTTTATTGGCTTCAACATAACCTCTGCTGCATGCCAAAGCCGAATGATCAAACTTCTTCCACGTCTCAAGTCTTGAGGAGAAAACGAAGCTACTTCAATCATGCTATTGAAGAATACCACGTCTTTATTCGGTAACGTTCACAGAATCACAACAGGAGGAAGACTCAGTTTCAGGCAAGCAGAATATATTGTGAAATGCTTTTGTCCTGATCGAAGATAAATCTAGAGCAGAAAAAAAGACAAATGTTATATTTGATCGAACATGCAAACTCCTTTTCTTTTTGTCAATCTGAGTTTTCCTCATCTCAGCTAAATATTAGGACGTTTCTCCTTACTGATTCTCCTGACTTTCTCATCTTACCATCTTTTGTTCCTAGTGCGACACCATCTCCTACCTACTCTGTCAATTCTGCTCGGCATTGCTGATTATCTAGGGTCATATCACCAAATCTAACGCAATCGCTTTTCGCAAGGTATCTCTCCAGCCCTTCGTATGAACTGTCAAACGCAATGCTGACTCTACTCAGGTTACATCCTTCGGACGGATGACAGTCCGGGTGTTATCAGTTGACCCCGGACTGCTTGAAAATAAGCAAACCACGCCTGAAAGCAACGATCTTGAGTACTCACCCTGTCACAATCTTTCTTTACTGCCAGCCCGCTTTAATGCCGTTTCTATCAACGCGGTAGCAACAGGTTGATTGAAGGCAAGCCCGACCTAGCTGATAATGAGGCAAAGACGGACCTCGGCGCTTGATTTGGCAACATCCTCTATACAACCTTGGTAATATCCTTCTTCACATGAAAGGGAGAATTGCAACTCAACCATTTTGTTCAAATTAAAGATGGAAGAAGATGCAGTGAGGCCCAAGTATAGCATCGGCAAGACCATATTGACGGCATTGTCCTAGAGCGTCCCTTACAACTCGTCTCTCATAGAATAACTCAGTGTAGGAGGGAAAGGGCAGAGCAAATGATTGATCCATGTTGGAAAGGAGGTAGCATCACTTGCATGGTGGCGAACCTGAGAGTATAGACATGCTGCAAACAACCCGGTTTCGATCACTAGACTTGACGGTGAAGCCTTGCTTTATCATATACTTGGAAGAGCTAAAGCGGCGCACCCGCTCGGAGCACCTGGATGTTCCTTGGTCTCAATGCGATGATTGGTAAAGCAGAATGATCAACTTGTTCATTTCATATGCGTTAATCAACTCGAAGATATATGCTCCTGAGGTTTTATTATACTCCAGTGTTAATTTCCCAGTCCTGTTCCATTCCGTCTCCTTCGACGGAAGTCCGAGCAGCGGCAGCGGTAAATGACTCTGGCTCCTGTCTAGCCTCAACGGTTTTGTCCCAGTCCTACCGTTATTATGGACCACAATCAACATTGACAGACGACACTGTCGTTCTTGAGTCGGCTCCAACGGCTGTGCTCTCAATCAGTCAATTCAAATACTCGGATTGCGGGAACTGCAGAATGAGATGCCAATGACTTAAGAGACACTTCAACATGCTCTGTCGTTCGCAACGAAGCATTGGCAGTTGTTGCATTTGCATTTCACTATCGTGATTTCTGCGCATGCCTATTGCCTAGGCATTGCTCCCAAGAGCTCGTTCATAGCGAGTCCCATAGTCCCACATTGAAGGGACGAAAGCGCATCTCTTTCCGCCGCGCCAACGCAATTCCCTCCTGATTCAGGACTTGGCTTGCCAAGTGGTGCCATCATCAAATTGGAAGTTGCGATATCCCGATAAAGGGTCTCTCACTCAGAGCTTGGTGCGTTAAGATATATCATCACAGTGAGAGCGCCTTGAGCAATAGGCACTGAGCCTGAACTGTGTGTCCCTCGTTCTCATAAGGCACTGCACGGATTTACCATATAGCACCCAGGTCAGCACTGAAGTGGCTTCCAAATCTTTGAACCCCCTTTCATTACCCACAATCCCAAAGCACCATCAGTGTTGGTCTCATCCCACGTTCTTTGAAAGCGGTGGTATTTCCCCCAGAGTGCCCTGCAGAATCAATCCCCTACGTAAAGGGGCAGCTACATGGTGGCTGATCCGAGGTCGAATTGTTTTCCGCAGCGACCATAGTCGATTGGATAACATGTCGAGTCATTGGCAACTTCATGTCATCATATGCCAGCGTGTGGTTCTTGGCCCACTGCTCACCGCCAATCACATCTCATCGACAATGCGTTCGCTCGACGAAAGGCACATTGTAGCATCTCTCCTGCTCCCTCTGCAGAACTGTCTAATCGACAAACTGCTAAACCCGTTTGAAAATGCTTACGACCGGCACTAAGCCACTGCGGTGCATTTCAAGTGTCATGCGGATCTTTGCTAGAAGAGTCTTCGTTTGTCATTGACCTCAAGATAGTGGTTGGAGACGGTGTTATCGAAGCCAGTTAGGCGAGAGGAGATGCCCTTTGATGATTAGAAGCTCAATTCCAACCAGCCTTTTCATCCCAATTGATGAGTCGGAACTCACTTTCACTATCCCTAGAATCACAGCCTTCCTTCCGCCTGCTACCCCATTGCGCTCGGTTAACAGAAGCAATATTCTGTGTCGATTAGTACGATGAGATGCATGATGCGGACGTTAAGCATATATGATCAACTTAATGAGAGCGCACCGGTTTTCCGCTATCGTCCCAACGATAGGCCTTCCTGGCCATGGCAAGGACTGGAAAAATTTCACTTGACTATTCCAAGAAGGAAAGCAGGCTTCGGGACCTAATGGAGGATTCACTGTCAGCCAAATACTCTCTCCCTCTCACTTCCTCTGCCCACTCCAGTTGGCCTCTGCTTGCTCTCCTCCTATCAACTACCTGCAAGTAGGTATCGTGAAGGGAACAAGCAAACTATCCATCGCATGGGCAGAGAAAGAGTAAGAAGATTGGTACAAAACGAAAGGACTTAAAGGGAGCCAGTGGGGTATGAAACGCTCAACATAGTGACTCCTGAGCGAAGCGTACGTCACAAAGCCCTGCCCTTTGTGAATTATGTGATTGCTCGTGCTATGATGCCTTGCAAGATACTTTCCGCTTCCCGTCTTCACCTTGTCGTAACATGTGGCTTAGCTTCCTATTCGGTCACTTTTCGCTGTTGCGGCATTCAAGAGCGACTGGACAGAGGTTCTACCTGCTGGATCCACCTCTCTAATAGCAACGACTGCTGAAGCGTCCTAATCAGAAGCCAAACACTCATGTTGGACACGGCGAATGGATCCCCCCCCTGCAAGGCCCCTTGATGTGGTTTTGAGGTGCATGCGAATGAATAACCTGCCATCAGAATGTTCACTCATGGAAGACACTGTCAAAAACAGACAGCAAGGTGGATGTCATCTCAAGGGCCATGGATTTTGAGTGATCCCAACTTGAGTCCGCGTATGAAACCATTCGAAGACCACCAGCAATCTGAGCATCATCGCGAGTCGCCTTAAGCTGCCTTTTATACCTCACTTCTTAGTCAATGTTTTTTCTTCTTGAAGCCTTTTTTTTTCTGAGTTCTTGTTATTTTATTCCCATTATTTGCGCTTTGTTCATCTGCTCTTTTTGCTCATTATTTCTTTCAAGTCGGCCGCTCCTCACCTCGTTGTTTCTTTGAATTCCTTTATCATCCGTGCTCTTCTTTTGTTTTGCCCACAGCAGCACCTCTTGTGAGGGGCGCTACAGTAATGGCTCTTTTGACACTGCGGTTTCTGCTGGCTGTGCCTCAGTATGGTTTAATGTTCCAGGCTCGACTTTTATCATGATGAACTCTTCTTTCTTCCAACTCATATTTCCTGCAATTGCGGCAGTGACAACTCGACGACTATCTCTGATTTACTGCTGATCATCGGATCGCTTCAGTTGTCCAAGGCTTCCTTGAATGACGCCCGCCCAACCCTCTCCACCTTGCTGTCAGATCGCTGGTTCTCCATCGCATGCACCCTGTTGGTGATGGGATAGGGGCAAGTCGCTGTCGCCATGGCACATTTGTGCCATTGCGAGGGACAAGGCTTGTGATGAAAACCGCCGCTCGTAGCGGCGGGGGAAAGAAATCAGAGTCATGCAGCGCAGTAGGAAAACCTACCTGGTCTGTTGGTTCCCATGCACTGCCCAGGAATTACCCGGTTTTTGAATCTGAAAAAAAAAAGAAGATCAGCCAGGTTTATTATACTATCGAGACCGCTCAAAACGATTTGGTCTCCACTGGCTTTCTGCTCCTCGTTCCAAGCAAACAACCCACCACACCAACCTAACGTGGCATAGGTGACCCGAGTGATGGAAGTTTGTGCAGAACGCGGGAGCCCACCAGTCTTCCAGCTGAGCAAGCGAACTTACCTTCGTGGTTGAGGTCCGTTGGTCAGGTTTATCCCCTTTTTGAAATGGTCAGTTGGATGCCCACGTCCTCTATGCTCTTCAGCACCAGCTATCGGAGGACTTTCAAGATGTTCATGAGAGTAGTAATAACGATGGTTAAGGGAGTTGAGCAAAAACGAAGGAGAACTGATCTTTTAAAGAGCTTCGGTTCTGTGGTGTGACACAATGGGTTGCATGTGCGCCCAGCCTTCATCTCTGAGACCTAGGCGCCGAACTTGCAGGGGTGAGCCATGTTCTGCATTATCAGCGGTGCTGTACCACCTTTTGAGTCTTAGTCGTGAATGGTCCGACGACTGGGCACTCATCATGCAATAGCTGTTGGTGCTACAGGCGCTTCATTCTGCACAAACAACCTTATCGCAAACATGACAACGCATTAGTTTAGGTCCAGTCAGCTGCCTGAAAGTTAGCGGGAGGAGAGTGATTTACTGGCAAACATTGGACGTCCGAGTGTAAAGAAAAAAAGGGGGAAGACTGACAGAGGGAAATGCAGTCTGCAAATGACACGATGGGTCATCGGCGACGATTTCTGACAAGGAGCTCGATGATCGAAGCCAATGGAGTATAATTTGGGAGAATGGGTGTCAGTACTTGAAGGTCCATGTTGACAACACCTCTCAAGCGTTGCATAATCTGATGATTGCACAAACCAGCTATGACAGTGTATTCTCAGAAGCTTGCGCTATGCTTGATTCAATAATTGGAAAGGCTGACCCATTGAGTCAGCTAGGAGAGCAGACGAACATAAATTGAAGACGCTCGAGTAATCCTACTCGATTATTAGTCATCCTCCGGGATAAAGTTGCGAATTGAGAGCTGCGTGGCACGTTTCGCAGGCTATCGAATCAGGTGTTCGAGCCCGGATACCTGATCCTGTATTGGTACGGGGCGTCAATCGGATGGGGTTGCTGGTATTATGGGTTAAGATGGATAACATAAGGAGGGAATACTTAGCCAATGGGTCAATGAGGTTGCCAAAGGTAGCGACCGGATCTGTGGGTGCCGAGAGTCCAACTCGATTGAGGTCGTAAGTGCCAAAGACGGTTGGCGCTTATCGATAGTATTGGTCAGACACCAGTAGGAGGGCTAGACACCGGCTAGGGAAAGGATTAAAGTCGGAAGCAATAGTCTAGGGGAAGGATGATTGCGAGATCGGGAACTGAAGGTCTGCCTTATGTATCCAACAGTGCAATCACGGTATGCGTTGACATACAAGCGCTTTACTTGGGTACTGTGTGGAAGTCTCTCGATCAAGCCTTCGTAGACGCCAAAATCAGGTTTCGCCTGACTTTCGCATCTACTATGATGCCATATCGCCTCCTGTAGAGAGGAATGAAGTCTGCTAAAGGCGGAGGCATGGCTGCATTGTCGAGGTGGTTAGCTACCTCCTTTGCTGCCGAAACTTCATAGGCCAGGACATCTGGCAGGCACAACTCAACCTCCTTTTCTTGCCTGGTCTGCTTCATGGCCTTTCCCTGGACTTTTTTACCTGCTGCAACGGCCATGGTGCTTGACATCATTCTGGCCACCCCCATAAATGGCGACATCTATCTTAGCGCCATAGTCTCGGAGGGGTTCAAGGGCCTACGAGCTATGCACAATCCCTCTCCTCAACAATTATTCCCTTTGAGTGGTTTTACCACTCTTACGATTGGGATTTTGATGTACGGCCGTCAGAGGATTGTGAATTGCTTTTGCATTTGACGTTAGCTTTGCCAACTTCTTACCCAATGTTGACTTCAGCGAGAGGTTCCTTGCCCTGATTAGTCCGAGTGGAAGTGACATAGAACACCCTATGATTACTTACGGTGCTGAGAATGCGCCAATGGGACGGCTACATATGCCTTGCAGGAGCAGCCAGTAGCGATCGATCAGTATGATATTCAGGCCATGGGAGGACTGATATGATTGGAAATTGATCTTGGCCAATGAACTTTATGACAGCGTCAGCTTTCGCTTATAGTGTGCATCAGCCACAGCCATTGGGAGTCAGTTACCTACGCAGGCATGCGCCCATCGGAATTAAACGCAGCGACAATGTATATCAGCATATAAGTACCGTGCAATGAATTCGAGTCCGGCTATATAAGTTGTGAGAAGATTGCAATCTGGACCTTTTATGGGCTGGTCATAGTCGTAGGTAGTACCACCGCGGCGAGGCCCGAGGCTCACCACCGTCAGCGTATGGTCGTACTACCAACTATCTTCAATCTTCCCACTTATTCCAAGAAATGACAAGAGCGAATTGTTCCACATAATTCATATCGGTAATCCCAAACGCAGGTCTCATGATAGGCGCTATGTATCTCTACATGCTGCAGAGTTCAGGAATGGCACTCATCATCAGGTTGGACGTTGTCAGTTCGTCCTCTCTTCGTGATGGTTCAGTAGCTGATCGGATAGGTTTACCGACGATGGGCGCCCGGTTCACGCCATCACTTATGCTTGCTTATGATATCATGAGAAGGTGGGAATATCATTTCCTGGACAAACATCTCCTACGCCTTTTGCTAGAATAACGACCTCCCGATTGTGAGGCTGGTATCCATATCATTTGTCCTTTTGATATGCAAGAAAAAGGTTGTGATGTGCCCTTAAACGATTCAAGCAAGTCACGCAGTAAACTTGCATAATCCCCATCAAGTTCCAAAGAACAGCTTGGCAATCAGGCGCTTCGTTGCAGCTGTTATCAATGGATAAGGCCCGAGTAAGTTATCACGAGTAGTACAGCGAGATCATGAGGAATCAATTTTCCGCCACGAAGATGACCGGCAGGGGTCAGTTCGCGCGTCAGCATGATAGGTGCCTGGACGACATCTTTCTTCTTTCTAAATTCCTAATGATGTTCAATGGTCGGCCTGCATACCCGTGCTCACAAATTTTCCACTGATATTGGTGAAGGTTATCGACCAATAAAATTCTTCGGACGCCAGCACGGCGATCAAGGAATGGTCTTGTTTACAGTACTGTTTGAAAGAGTGGCTTTAAGGGAGGTCATGATATCCTTGGCTGGCAAATGGTGTCATTGATACATAGTGTATCGTGCAATAGCAGCGGAAGCACATAATGACGGAAAAGAGGGTTGATTGCATTGTGGCACGGTAGTTGCAGGTCCCGTACTGAGGTATGTATGTATGTATGTACCATTGGAGGTCCGACGTCCAGGAGTAGAGGTTTGGCAGCTTGTGCGGAGGAATATAAGAATGACGATATTTCCCTCTCGTTTGTTTCGCAAGTGATTTTGAGACAAATCTCAATACGGTTCATCACACAGTCTCCTTCTCATCTCCTCTCGAAGCCTAAAAAACGATCCAGCGAGCATGAACAAGGCAGTCTTGTGTCTCCTTCTTGAACAATCCGCCAAAGTTCCGTAAGAGAAGCTATTAAGACTGAAATATCTGCCAACTCGAAAAAAGGCATATCAATACCATTTTACAATTCGATCAAGAAATCGGGTCAAAATTGTGACGAAAGACATTGCTTCCTGCGATTGCACACAAGCCCTGCTCAATAAAGGTCACGAAGTATCGCTGAGTGGAAAGAAATAAAGTCCAGCGCAGAAGATTCATTACCATGTACCCAATCACTCGGCGTGGTGGTCAGAATCATCCGAAGAAGATACGGCAACAGCTCTGTACAAACAAAGCCTCAAGTTCACAAGACCCCGAAGCTGAAAGACGGAAGGTCAGGGAAACATCCACGATGCCAATGAGGACTTGTCCGTCTGAGATGTGCTACCGGACAATTGCGATATATACGTGCGGCCACGAGCGGTCCTTTGGGATAACACCGTGCCTACACGCAGAGAAGACTGGCAATAGCTGCCAGCCTCTTAAGACCGATATTGTCGAGCGCGACGTCTGGTGTCAGGACTGTCGGCGACAAAGACGCGAGAATCATAGGAATGGCAATGCCGTTATGCCGATGACAGTGGTAATGCGGGGAACAGGAATGACAGCTCTTGGCACGGGCATCGGCAGAAGACGTCGATTCCATCAGAGCCGGGTATGTTCCGGTGTCCAAGGTTGTGGAGATGATGAGAAGCCGCAGATCGGGATGCCGTGGTGGGTGGCCCTCCGTGGCCTAGTTGGCGCGATATTCCAGAAGGGGGCTTGTGCATATTCCAGGATTTTAGGCAGATATGACCGCGGGCATAGATGGCTGTAACTATGTGTGATAACCTGCGAGCACAGTCATACTGTTTGATGAGATTCCATCTATGCTTCATGTGACACTGATTTCACCATCATCGTCGTGTATTTGGAATAAAGTGGCCATCGCAACATCCGGTGGTGAGAGTCCAACACCACGTGGATGTGACCGTCAGTGTGACCAGTGGAGCAGTAAAGAATGGTCCGTCGCTTCAAATAGAAACTCCTGCGACACATATTTAGTATGCCCCAAGTCGTACTTAAGTATCGGTGCAACCCAAGAAACACTCTTGCCAACGATGTGTAACAATTTGTTGAAGTATCCGGGAAAGCTGAGTAATATTGCGGACAGGCCATTTCAAAACCAGGGAGGACTCGGTGCCTTTTCGATCATCATGGAAGGCATCATGATCAAATAATAAAAGCCAATTGGCTAGCAGGGCTCTCCATAAGCCTGCCACGCACTTTCTATCCTTTCAGCTGTCGAGAGAAGACTACACCACAGTTGCGGTGACCAAGAAATGAAAGACCATCTTCAGATTTCGAAGATTGAAATTAGTCGCGAATCATCCATTCGCCGCTCTTGTGAAACATTGACGGCGTGAAAGCCTTTATGGAAGAAGTGAAGGATGGGGAGTATGAGGGAGAGCCTCAAGCATATAAGACGATGGAGCGCCTCGAAATGATGAAGGCGAATGGCTTTGGCAGGATAGAAAACACAGCATCTTCTATCCAACTTCACCAGAAAAGTTGCCCTGAAAACTTCTGGTTTACAAGATCGATCCACATAGCGTTGGGTTGTTTTCATTGACATAATCAAGGTAGGGGTTACCCACTTTTCTCTCCAACATGGGTAGGGTCAGGTTTGGTTCCTTTGCCCAGAAATGGGAAAAATTACTGACCATCCTGCGCGTGTCCCTGAACAGATTAGCTAACAACCCTTGATTTGATTGAAGATGTGTCAAACATGCTGCATCCAGTATGTCTGTGGCCATGAATGCCACTTCGTCGTCAAGTGCAACGACATGTACTTTTCAAAGGACGGGCTGGAAGAATGTGCCCGGTCCATGGAGATCAGGACCGAGAAGGACGCGGTGTGCAATCGATGCTTTCAAAAAAGCATCGAGAGGGTTAAACCTTGGGAAGGCGAGCGGGAAAGACCTGCATCAAGGTCCTCGGGCGCTGAGTCGCCCGTCAGCGATACAACCACCGTCATACCAGGCAGCGGGGATTCTGGTATTGGGATGACTGTGACGCATTGACATTCCCCAGTGGTGAGTGATGATAACCTGATGGCCCTAGGAAGAGAGAAATTAAAGTGACTGTTACTGACGCCTTTGGGCAACAGTTTTGTCAATCAGAAGCAGTCGCGTGGAGTGAATCGCTTAAGCGTGTTCCAACAGCAGATGACTGGCATTAGTAAATGACGGCGACATATGCCGTGGGGAGATATTGTTCTGAAATTGATCAGAATGAGCGGAGTTTCATCAGCCAGCGCACGCCATGAAACTGTCGCCCTCCCTTCTCCCACCTGCGCAATAGTCTTCATAACCCTTAGATCGAGTCCAATGTCTTGCCAAATCAGTCAATGTCGAACCCACCAACTCATCTGCCGAGACGTCCTCTGCACATAGATGCAACCATCCCTCGATTCTTCTAGCGGAAGAAACGGCCATACAAGCAGGCCTCACGCAATAATCGAAAAGTCCCATGCCCTTCAGTACAACGAGCTGACCGAGTGAAGGGTTCTCAGCAAAGTAAGTAGTGTCTCTGTGAACAGCATAGAGCAGAAGGCTGAAGAATAAGTGCCCGCATATTATTCAAGGGAAGCCGGTGCAATTGCTGGTCGAGTTCTTATCCGGGGTTTGCCCTCATCCATGGTACGTGCCATATAAACAGCATTCAGCTGCTAAGGACTCAGGGGGCAGCAGCTGATGCAGGACCAGAACATCTTAGCATGACCGATGCATCAAATCAATCCCACTTCCGGGAAAAAGCAATCCGTGTTTTCGACGAGCGTTCAACCACGCAGTCAAGGTTCGAGAATCCTTCTAATTTGGATTGGAAGCCGCGAGATACCTTAGTTGTGCCATGCACTCGTATGATAATCCCATTACCGGGAGGGAAGATTCAGAGACCGTGTTTCAAGCAAAAAAAGGACAATGTAAACAAAAACCAAAACCAAAAGCATTTAGAGCTTCTGTTTGACTACCTAATACATTTCCAATACTATTCTCTTTATCAAAACAACAATCATCAATCATGATCAATCGAAATATCCATCTTCTCTCCTCTCTGGTAACCAGTTGAACCCAAACAAGACCACATCGTACAACGTCGTCCATTTTGCCTTCCTCAATTTTTGATCGGTGCGGATAAACATTCCTCCGTCGCATACAAAAAAATTTCAAGATTGACCGCGCGATGAAGAACGACATAACGACATTAGCGACGTCGACGACGACGACGAGGACGACGACGAGGAGAATTACACGGCATCGGAGAGAGAGGATATCACAGGGCGGTGATTAGAAAGGCAGATTGAGAAGTGCTGTCTTTGTTGTCTTAGGACTGTCTTGATAATATCTCTATCCTCCTCCTCAGGGAATTATCGCCCATCATGGCGACCCTTCAGGAGAAGCTCGACAAGATCAAGTCGCCAAAATTGCAAAATCAGCAGCATGTAAGTGATTTCCTTCTTTATTTGGTCAGGTTAGCCTTTCTTTTAATGAATCTCTCCCATACTAAGTGTTTGACTAGACATCTGTTGTCCTTTCTGCCGTTGAAGATACACTGCGTGATCAAAAAGCAGACTTCACAGCAACAGCTTACTTCGCAGCTCTTTTAGCGCTTCTCGGTCAAGCCATAACCTCATCTGGCATCGTCAACAAGGACTTGGCTACGTCGGTCGTTTATCTGCTTGATACAGTCACCACCCATGTTCCAGCCCCTCTCCTACGTTCCAAATTCAGTCAGATCTTAACGAATCTTGCTCCCGCACTATCTCTTTCCTCCCCGGATGTCGAAGCTCCACTTCTCAGATCTAGCATTGGGTGTCTTGAATCTCTCTTGAAAGCCCAGGACTCGGTGTCATGGAATCTTCCCGTTACCACTGTTGGTCCGCGTCGTGCTCTCGCTGGTCTTTTGTCACTCGCCGTCCACCATCGCCCAAAGGTTAGGAAGAGGGCTCAAGATGCCGTCATACATGTGCTTAAGAATCCACCGCCAACTCCTTCTTTGGACCATCCTGCCGCTGATATGTGTGCTCAGACTGCACTGAGAACATTGTCTGAAAGCATTGCCGCGTCTCAAAAGGCAAGGAAAACCGGTGGTAGGCAGTCTCAGATCGCTCAGGCGCAACAGCATGAACCTGCTATTTCACATGCCTTGCAGTTGATTAAGACTATTGCAATCGCCTCTGGTGGCTGGCCCAGCAAGAAAATTGAAATGCTGTGTGAATTACTCATGAACGTCTCACGCTCTTCGAATGAATACTTGACTATGGGCGCATTTGAGGTTTTCGAGGTCATTTTTGCTGGAATGGCGGATGATTTTTCTTCGTCTAAATTACCTCGTCTTATGGAGGCTATTGGGGAATTGAAACCTGCACAAAATGATTCGCAGCTTCTGCCTCCCTGGATTGCCGTTCTCTCCAGGGGCTATGATGTCTCGGCTCAAATCAACCCAGAGGATACATTTGATAAGCTACCCGAACTATTTGAACTAGTCGCATCGTTCCTCTCCTCACCTTCGCATAACATTCGTATCTCAGCATCTGAATGTCTAGTTTCATTTATGGTCAATTGCATTCCCGACAGCGTCATCCTCGAACCGTCTGTCTACGACGAGAAGAGTCTGGAGAAATTAGCGAAATTGGCCACAGAACTGCTGTCACTTCGTTACCAGGTCGCCTGGGTTGAGGTTTTCAAAGTTATCACTGCCATGTTCGAAACATTCAAGTGGCGCTCTGCTCCCGGCCTTAATGAAGCCGTTAAAATTATCGGTGACCTCCGCAGCAATGAATCTTTCCACGGTAAAAAAGAAGCTGATAAAGTCCTTGGTGCAGCTATTGCCGCTATGGGCCCTGAATCAATGCTGAATATACTGCCATTGAACATCACCAAACCTTCTCCCGGTCAGCCTGGTCGCGTTTGGTTGCTACCCATCATGCGTGATCACGTCACAAATACAAATCTTGAATTCTTCAAAACAGAGTTCATACCAATGAGCGCTGCGTTGTACGAGCGTGTCGCCAAGTCAAGCGTACAGGAGAAAACCGTGGAAGTCAAGATTTTTGAGACGCTCATCCAGCAGACATGGCAGGTCTTGCCCGGTTTCTGTGAGCTGCCGCTTGATTTGATTGAAGCTTTTGACCAGTCTTTTGCGGAACAGTTGGCCAGCGTTCTATACACGCAACCGGATCTCCGAACCGAAATTTGCAAGGCATTACAAAATCTAGTCGAGTCCTTCCAGGCGATTGCAGAGTTGACAGAGGAAGATGACCTCATGCTTCAAAGACGCATCAGCAAAGATAACGCGGTTAACAATCTCAAGCATCTTGCTTCTTTCTCCGCAAACTTGCTTGCCGTTCTATTCAACGTCTACAGTCAAACCCTCCCACAATTCAGGGGCTACATTCTTCGTTGCATCAATGCCTATCTCAGCATCACTGACGAGGCTGAACTTAACGAGACGTTCACCCTCGTGATTTCGATGCTCGAACAGTCTCTAACAGAAGAAGCTAAGCAGGGTAAACCTCAAAAGGCTGTTGGCGATAAAATGCCGCCAACGTCACATACATTGCTCGATCTCGTCGTTACAATGTCGATTTACCTTCCTCGCGCCTCATTCGCTACACTCTTCTCCATGGCTGCTACAATCCTGAGCAAGGAGGCAGCCGATGCAGATACGCAGCTTGTTAAGAAAGCATATAAGCTCATCCCGCGTCTGGCGACGGTTGAGACCGGAGCTGCTGCCTTGATGGAGAGGAGTGTAGAGCTGCAAGCTATGTTCATCGCCACAGCAGATAAGACACCAGCACCGGCCCGACGAGACCGAATACTCGCGATAGACTCAATTGTGTCTGCTCTACCTCCGACGCAACTTCATTTCATTCCTAGCATTTTGCCTGAAGTTGTGCTTGGTTGCAAAGAGACGAATGAGAAGGCACGAACAGCGTCATTCAATCTGGTGATTCATATGGCCAACAAAATGATTGAATCTGCTGGCACTGTGATCCGCATCTCCCAGGTGCCACATATGCCTAATGACGCTGCCGACGCGCCTGCGACAATAGAAGAATTCTTCACCATGGTCTCTGCAGGTCTCGCCGGATCGAGTCCGCACATGGTCGCGGCCAGCGTCGCGGCGCTCGCTAGATTACTTTTTGAGTTCCACGATAAATTGACCACTGCGACCCTGACAGATCTCGTTTCTACTCTTGATCTTTTCCTAACAAGCAAGAATCGAGAAATTGTACGTTCGGTACTTGGTTTCGTCAAAGTTGCTGTCGTGGTTTTACCTGAAGATCTACTTCGACCGAGGTTGACCTCTCTTGTTCCGAACCTAATGGTATGGTCGAAGGAGCATAAGGGAAGACTAAAGGCTAAGGTTAAGGGTATTCTTGACAGACTCATCCGAAGATTTGGAGCACAGTTTGTGGAAGGCCTTGTCGGAGAACAGGATCGCAAGATTGTGGTTAATATCCGCAAGGACCGTGAACGTCGCAAGCGGAAGAAGATGGGGGGACAGACTGGCGATGCAGGTGACAGCGACGGGGAAGATGAGGAAGGCGCTGCTGCGGGTAGGAGGGCCTACTCCAATGAGTTCGACAAAGCAGTATACGGTTCCGACTCCGATTTCTCTGGGGGTTCGGAGTCCGACGCAAGCGAGTTGGATGTTGACGAGAAAGGCAACCTACATAAACGTGAACGGGGAGCGGCAGGTGCAATCAAAGGTGGCAAGCGAAAAGGAGATAAAAAAATTGGGGAGCAGTACATCCGTGAACTTTCTCCTGAAGATAATCCTCTGGATCTGCTCGCTCCTAATTCACTCGTCAATATCTCTACTACAAAACCATCTGTCCGCTTCCTGAATGCGGGTAAGAAACAGAAGAAGCATGCTGCTAAGTTTGATCCAGATGGCAAACTTATCCTCGGCAATGACGACGATAATGACGTTGCTATGTCTGGCGCTGCAACTACCGCTGGTGGTGACGAAATGGATGCCGAAGCTGCGGCTGAGTCAATCAATGCTTACATCACCGCAGTTTCTGGGCCGGATGCTGTCCGTCGTGGACAACGCGGTAAGCTCCGTGTCAGTCAGTCAGGTGTTGGCAAGAAGAAGGGCGACGAGATGGACCTCGATGATGATGATGATGATGATGAGCAGGTTGGGCGTTCTTCTGGTGCCGGGCGCAAGCCGCATAGGAGAGGTCTTGGGGAGGAGAAGAATAAGAATGCTGGCGGTGTGAGTGGAGGAAAAATCGAGAAAAGAAGGAATCCTAAGGGAAGGGGTAATGGGCATATGAGAGGAAGGAGTAGGGGAAGGGGAGGAACAAGGTAGGAAATGTAGCATAGGCAGTTGCAAAGAAAACAAAAGATTTTTACATTTTCGGGGAGTCTGTCGTCTTTAATCCTGTCTTTGTCTTGTCTAATGCAATTCTGTCTGTGGTACAATATGGGAATTCTTGAGTGCTGAAGAGGGGGAGAAGGGTCATGAAATCTTCTAATATGTGGCAATGGCAACCTTCCAGTCGTAGAGCATAAGAGTCGCGATTTCAATTATTGGCGTCTCAATGCATTCACGTAGGCATGCATACATGCAACAGAGACAGGTAAAGGACAAGCCCGTCTTATGGAGAAGAAGTCAAGTCGACATAGCCTTTCAATCAAGACTCAACAGCCAACGCCTTTAATCCGACAAGTCTTCCCTGCTGTTTATCCAGAGCCAATACCCAGTACTCGGCTCTCGGTTCGCCGATGTTGACTTTGTATATTTTCACTTCATCTGAACCAGCAGCTCTCTGAACAGCCTTGACGACATGCTCGTACTGATTGCGTGGATCCCAGTAGGGAACTTCAGTTTCCTGGATACTCAGAAGTGCGAGCAGACTATGTTCTCTGTCTGGGAGAATCAAACTAAAGAATTCGCCTGCGCAAATAACAATGGGGGAAGAAGAAGAAGAAGAATTTATCCAAATCAGAGAGTTCCCAATTGTTAGCAGCCTATACACACGCAAAGACTAAAAAAATAGAAACAACAAAATAGAAACAGCAAGAAAGAGAGTAAATAATGAAACAATCAATGAATCGAACAGCCAAAAGTCAAAGACTCACTGGATACTGGCCATTTTCCCTGTTTCGCTTGATCGAATTTCAACACCACGGGCTGGAAATCAGCATCGGTATCCGAGACATAGTAAGCGTCAATATTTTTGATGCTGGCAGGGATTATTTCGCCTTCTGTCACAGTTTTCGTCCGCACATCACCACCCTCAGACGGAGAGGCAGACGATGATGGGTTATGAATACCAGCTGCAGGATCCTCATTGGCCTTATTGAGGAAAGCCAAGTAATCCTCGTCGGAAGCCATTTTCAACGAGCCTTGAGAACTTGCAAAAAGTCGTCTAGAGGGCGAAG
>JAGYHZ010000085.1:0-18561 GCA_024244195.1 Ascosphaera aggregata | reverse complement strand
CCCCACGTGGCTGCTGTGAAACAAACCACAGGAGAGGCACAATACGTCGACGACATCCCACCGCAAAAGAACGAGCTCTATGGTTGCCTGGTGTTGACAACGATAGCTCGGGGCAAACTCATTTCCGTTGACTTCGAGCGTGCCTTGGAAATTCCCGGCGTGGTAGACTTCGTGTCACACACGGATTTGCCTAACCCAGAAGCGAACTATTGGGGTAATCTCGTTCATGACGAGCCTTTCTTTGTCGTTGATAAAATAACAGCGGCCGGACAACCTATCGGGATGATACTTGCGACGTCTGCACACGCTGCCGAGATGGGCATGAGAGCCGTCAAAACTGAGTATGAGGCGGAGACCCCTATTTTGACGATTGAGGATGCAATTGAGAAGCAGTCGTTTTTTGATGTTGCTCCTTGCATCAAGAGAGGTAACGTGGATGGAGCCTTCGCTAAAGCGGACCATGTGTTCAGCGGTACTGCGCGAATTGGTGGGCAGGAACATTTTTACCTTGAGACTCACGCTACCGTCGCAGTTCCTAAGCCGGAAGATGGAGAGATGGAAATTTTTTCAAGCACACAGAATCCAACAGAGACGTGAGTATAAATGGCTGTCATGACTCAATTTATAATACAGGCTGACGTGTTTGCAGTCAAGCATTTGTTGCCCAAGTGACGGGAGTGGCCGTGAACAAGGTAGTCGCAAGGACCAAGCGCATTGGAGGTGGTTTTGGTGGGAAAGAATCCAGGGCAACTCAGCTCGGTGCTATCTGTGCCGTTGCCGCCAAAAAGACAAGGCGTCCTGTCCGAGCAATGCTGAATCGTGATGTGGACATACTCACCTCGGGACAGCGGCACCCATTCCGTGGGGACTGGAAGGTTGCTGTTTCCAAAGATGGGAAGCTACTTGCTCTCGACGCGGATGTTTATGGTAACGCAGGACATACTCAAGACCTCTCAAAGGCTGTTCTTGAACGGGCACTATCGCACATCGACGGTTGTTACTATTTCCCCAATGTCTTTGTGCGCGGACGTCTCTGTCGCACGAACACTGTCTCAAATACTGCGTTTCGCGGGTTTGGTGGTCCTCAGGGGATGTTTATCGGAGAAAGCTTCATGACAGAGATTGCAGAACATCTGAAAATACCCGTCGAGAGATTCAGGCGCATGAATATGTACAACACCGAAGCCGGGGAGACGACGCATTTCAACCAATTGATTGGAGACTGGCACGTACCGCTGATGTACGATCAGGTTATGAAGGAGTTTGATTACGAGAAGAAGCGCCAGGAGGTGGAAGAGTATAACTCGAAACATAAGTGGTCGAAGAAGGGGTTGGCAATCATTCCGACGAAATTCGGTATATCTTTCACTGCTCTATTTCTAAACCAGGCCGGTGCTTTAGTGCATTGCTACCGTGATGGTAGCGTTCTGGTTGCCCACGGCGGTATTGAGATGGGACAAGGGCTGAATACGAAAATGACCATGATTGCAGCTGAAGCACTCCAGGTGTCAGCCTCCGATGTATACATTTCCGAGACTTCAACAAGCACCGTCGCAAATACATCGGCGACAGCGGCATCTGCCGCATCTGATTTGAATGGTTATGCTATTTATAACGCCTGTGAGACTATCAACGAGCGTCTCAAGCCATACAGGGAGAAATTGCCAGGTGCATCATTCAAGGAGATAGTGAACGCTGCCTATTTCGACCGAGTGAACCTGTCCGCCAATGGATACTACCGAACGCCAGAGATTGGCTATAAGTGGGGTGAGAACACGGGCAAGATGTTTTTCTACTTCACACAAGGAGTCGCCGCGGCCGAGGTTCAGATAGACACGCTGACCGGCGACTGGACACCGCTACGTACCGATATTAAGATGGATGTCGGTCATAGCATAAATCCCGCCATCGACTACGGTCAGATTGAGGGTGCTTACGTTCAGGGACAGGGCCTGTTCACGACCGAGGAAAGCTTGTGGTATCGTGCCTCGGGAGAGATAGCTACCCGTGGGCCTGGTAACTATAAAATTCCAGGGTTCAGGGACATTCCTCAGGAGTTCAATGTCACATTGCTGAAGGACGTTGAATGGAAGTTTCTTCGAACCATTCAACGATCGCGCGGGGTCGGCGAACCCCCACTTTTCCTTGGAAGTTCCGTCTTCTTTGCAATACGGGATGCTTTGAAAGCGGCTAGGAAGCAATGGGGAGTGGAGAGTGTTTTGAGCTTGAGAAGTCCTGCGACTCCGGAGCGTATTAGAACATCTTCGTGTGATCCGATTGTTGAGAGGGCTAGAGTCCAGGAGGATAAAGGTGATGGTTTCTTCGCAGCAATATGACGCATATTTACATGATTTCTGCTAGTCGTTGTACACAAAAACGCAAGTTCATCAATGACAGTGGAAGTCGCATTGGCTGCCTTTCTACAGTAACGAAGAGCATGAAGTGATAATATGTAATAAGTCATTGGGGTATATGAAAGGAATGAAGTGAGATACAGTATTTCCGCAAAGTAAGAAAGAAAGATAGAGAAAGACAAAAAAACGGGACAATCTGGAAACGAAGGGATAATCGTTGTCGATCAGTACTTTCTTCCCAGTGGATGAAGATCCGGGAATCGTAAATAACCAAAATGATTATGAATCACAAAAAAAAAAAAAACAAAAAGAAAAACGAAAGAGATGCCATCTTCACTTAGTCCTTGATGGCTCGTTCACTGGCCGCAGGTGTCGGAGGCTCATAGCTGCTTTGTCTAGCAGATATATCATCCTCATCTAATTTCGCGACCTGATTCCTCCACAGTCCAACTTGTCTCGCAACAGCCTGCGTCATGGCATGCAAGGCTTCAACATCAATACCCCCACCAACACTTCTGATTTCGTCGAGTCTGTTCACAGCTGTATCTCTTTCGCTTTTCAATTCGATGATCTTCGTCTGAGCTTCATCTAATTTCGTAGCGAGGGTCGCGACTCTGATGTTCAAGATTCCCAATTCACGTTCATGGTCTTCCGCTTCTTCGTTCATGTTTCGTCTTATTTCATTGACGACTAATTCTTTCTCCTGCCTGAGATCAGCCATGCTTTCTTCAAGAGCGGCTATCTCCGCATCACGCTCCGATAACAACCGTTCGACTGATTCGCGTCGTCTCGTTTCCGACGTTATCTGACTTTCCAGCAACTTCACTTTTCCCTGCGCAATATCCGCGATCGTAGCAATTTTCTCACCGGCTTTCTCCATTCGTTCAATCTTACTGAGTGCGGTCAGGCTTTGCTCTTCCAGAGTATGGTTCAAGTCTTGTAGTAGTTTGATTCGCTCTCTGTAACTTCCATTCAGCATGGTGATTCTGTTTTTCTCGGCTTGTATCGACTCTAGTCGTTTCTCGAAAGCCTCAAGACGGTGAATGACCGTCTGCATGCTGGCGGCTATAGATGCTTGGGCCGTTTCCAACTCCTTGCGCAAATGCTCAGACCGCTGCAAACGAGAGGCTGTATTCTGTAATTGATGACGGAGATCTGTGTCGTTGGATAGAGCAGATTTGCGAGAAGTGTCCAGCTCATTAGTGAGTTGGTTGACGCGTCGGACTAGGGCGTCGAGGATGGTCTTCCAGTCCGATAGATCAGACTGCGGGTTGCCTTCGATATGTGATACTTTATCAAGTTGTTCTTGAGCATCAGTAAAAGACTTGGAAATCTTTGCGATGATTTGAGAGCAGTTTTCACCTTGAAAACCGTGCTCGGATAACTGTTGGTATGTTTTGTCAAGCGAAGAGATGATTCTGGCTCGACCAGCGATGATCTCGCGGAAGCTTTCAATGATATCTTCGACTGTATTTGATGGTGGAGGAGTGGTGGAGGAAGGATTGGGATTGTTGTCGCTGGTGTATGGCACGCACTGTTTCCTCCATTGTTGGAACAAGGCCTGTTTTTCTTGCCTCAATTGATCAAGCTCAGCTCGCAATGCAAAAGGAGTAATGGTAGCAGAGTAGTCATCATGCATCTCAATGTCCTTGACAACATTCTCACCAGATCTGGTAGAATCGTAGCGGAGCCCTTCTTCTTGTTCTTGTTCTTCCTCTTGTTCTTCCTCCTCCTCATCAATAAGCGTGTGCTCATCATCACGATTTTCATCATAGTAATCATCAGCAGGTGGAGAAGCGAATCGATTTGAATCTAGATGCAAAGCACGACGACGAGCGGGACTTTCTCCGTTGGGCCGTAACAAGGTCAATGTCTCCATTTCTTCAATCTTCTCCCACGCAGCACCGTTACCTCTATCTTCAGTTGGCGGCGTTAGTCTAGTATTCTGAAGTTGTCTGAGGCGTTTCAATCGGTCGACTTCATCCCGAAGAGCACGTAGCTCGTCTTCCTTTTCTCGCAATGCTTTCCTTTTCTCTCGTCTAACGCAATCAATGCGATTCATCTCCTCGCTGAATCCATAACGTCTGATACGCCTGATGGTTCTTGAGTCTAGGATGTCGGTGAATGGGAGAAACATGTACTCTTGTCTTAGGCGACTGAGATGTGGAGAGCTAGAAAATGATGGTGATTGAATGTCGTCGATAATGTTTCGTCGTGATATCTGGAGATGTGGATTGGGCTCGGAGCACCTTCGCTTGAGATGATCATCTTTCCTGCGACGGATAGGAGTGCGATCGTATCCTGACCTGATGTCGGGAAGCAAATTCATTCTTGAAGCTGCGGGGGTCAGACCGGTAGACAGCGAAGCGGTAGATGTGGAATCCTCTTGATTATGGTTATAATCATCATGATCATCATCATCATCATCATCACCATCATCACTGTCACTAGTATCCAATATTTGATCTGAGATTCGGACTCTTTTGGTTGCATTGAACCTGGTAGATGATGTCCTTGGACGAGTAGTCGGGGTACGTGGAGCAATTCTGGAAGGTTTCATTGGAGTTGAGCATGATGATGATGCAGAAGATAGTGCAAGAGGAGATGATGATGATATACTAGTAGCATGAGTAGAAGTAGAGATGGTTGAGAGGGGAGAAGATGAACTGATTGAAGCAGGAGAAGAATCGATGCTTCTCTTTCTGAGCGTAGGGGCCATTATGGATTGACGAGGATGTGTATGTCAATGTCAATGCCAGATTTAACAGTGGAAGCAATGGAAGCTATGACATGAATTAATCGATGAAGAAGTAAGAAGAAGAGTAATTCTTGACGTTGGATTGATAATAAGAAGAAGAGCAAGAGAGAGGGAGAGAGAGAGAAATGGAGTGCATCATCATCTCGATCAAAAACATAAACAAAAACAAACAGTTCAGTCGGTCTCCTTGACGATGGACCCGCACTCGGTATGAAGAAGGGAGAAGTAAACAAACGGGAATAAGCGAACCATGGGAGGGATGATGAAGATGATGAAGAAGAAGAAGAAGAAGAAGAAGATGATGATGATGATGATCAAGATGGAAATATTCGATTCTTCCTACGTATTTGATTTGCAGATCAAAATCACCTCATCCTACCCATTGTCGTTCTGCATCCTACTTCTACTGAGTGTGCGTTGGCTACAGGGTAGTTCGACCCATTTAGGCCTTAGCACAGATATCTACAGGCGTAAATTTAGGCTAGGTACCTCCAATTACCGCAAAAGTAGTTAAAAACACAAGTACCTTACACCGGGGTCATTCACGACATCTACCTGTAACCCACACATCACTACTACTGCTGCTATCACTAACTATATCACCATCACCATCACTGTCGCAACCATCTTTTCTTCAATCTCGTATGATCGCATAATGAGATGAACTGTGGGATTTGATATATAAATATATTCATCATCTTTACTCGCTCTTGTCATCCCCTCTCCTCTTCTGATGCCATCTATCAAATCGCTGGTCCAACCTGGGTTCTGAGGGAAGAGTTTCGTCAGTCTTATTCGATTATCTACGACTACGTGTTGTATTACTTCATCTACAAAGATCATCGCATCGCATGTACTGCAATGGATCGACGACCTGAACCAAAGGTTTGCTTGCTACTGTACTATCACTCAAGAGTAATGTTATGACTCTGTCGCTGACTATGTTATTGCTTCAGCTACAATCCCTTCCTATCGAACTTCTTCAACAAATCTGTCACTACCTCCCACCTCTGGATCTTCTCTCCCTTGCCCATGTCTCCAGGATCTTTCCCCAATTCACCCGTGATGATTCCTACTGGCGAACCGCTATCAATACCATCCTTGCGCATCCTATAACCTCCCCTCATCCATTCCAGACCTACAAACAACTCTACATCTCACGTTTTCCTTTCTGGTTCATCCTCGAACGCCGCTTCTTCTTCGCCGACTACGAAGGTACGGGAAAGCTTATCATCTCGCGATTCAACCGCGCCACCGCGGGCATAGAGGCTTTCAATGTCGTTGTGCCTAGATTGAATGTTGCTGGTAATGCCGGTGCGAATGGTGGTATTGAGGTCTGGGAAGGAAGAGAGAATGAAGGCTGGATACTGAGGTCTTACATGCCTGATTTGCAATTGTGGTATGATGACCCGGTTCTTGTCATCGATTCGGAGAGCACGAAAGCTGCTCGACGGCAAGCAAGGAAGAAGATGAACATTCGCCCTGGTCGTGAACGTGAACATGAAAATGATGATGAGAACGATGATGATGATGATGATGATGATGATGAAACAGACGAAGGAGAATCCGACTCGGAGCTGCAGGAATCGAATCCAGAGACTACAGAAATCATTCCCTGGCGGGCAAACGGTGTTACTATGGAGCTCAAGAGTCAACCAGGTATTCGAAATGTCATACGATTAGCAGTCAGAGCAGACAAACTAGGCTCATCATCATCATCATCATCATCATCATCATCATCATCATCATCACCACCATCACCATCATCATCATTATTATTAGCAACATCATCAGCATCAGCATCAGCATCAGCAGCAACACCCTTACTATCGTCAAAATGGGCGTCTGTTCCATGGCCACCAACAACCATCCCTTTATCCTCACTGTCTCAACGTATCGTCACCAATCCATCATACGCAGCCGCCCCGGGCCTTTCCTTCTTGTCCACCTACGGCTTCCATCTCACACGCTCCATCGGCTTCGCACCTCAACCTGGGGGATATGCCTTTGGTGTTAACATGGAAGTAGACGCGACGTATGCGAGTCTGGATGAAGAGGTGTACACTCCTACACCAAGCAAACCACTCCAAGGTATATGGGTTGGGGATTACTCTGGACACGGGAGTGAATTCCTCTTACTTGTGCATCGTGACGATTACGATGATAAGAGTGAGGGAAACGGACAACAAGGTGCCGCGACACCACAAACTGACGAGAAAGGGGATCAATACAGCCCTATCCCGCCTCTTCGACAAACTGCTACTCACAGCAGTATCACGCCTCCTTCCTCATCAACGCCATCTCCTTCATCACCACTACCGCAACAACAACCATCATCTGCTCATCCACTAACATCCACCTCCTCACACCCATCACCAATATCAATCTCTCCTTCCTCACCACCACTCCTAACCCCATCCTCACTGACTCCCATCCCCCTCCCTGCAACCGGTTCACTCCACGCAATCAAACTTACAGGAGACGCTAACATCCCCCGCGGCCAAGTCTCCTTCATCATACCGGACCTTTCACCCGCGAACGGACTGATTCGAATGGCTACGGAGAGTCCGTTCACGGGATCACCGGTGTTCAGGGGCAAAGGACATATAGCGCGTAATGGGTTTTTGGAGAGTAAGTGGATCGATGTGGAGGTGATTATGGTGAGTGTTAATGTGTTGGCGGTGGTTTGGGTTGAGATGGGAGTTGTGGCTTATCTGAAGAGGGTTGATATTAGGGAGTTGTGGGCGAGATGATGGCTTTGTTTTTGTTCTTGTTCTTGTTCTTGTTCTTGTTTTTTTTTTTTTCCTTGCTTTCTTTCTTTTTCCTGTTTCTCGTTTCTTTTCCTCCTTATGATCTTGCCTTTCTGTCTCTTCTTTGTTCATGTCTTGTGGTTCTGCTTTTTCTCTCTTACCCTTCCACTCCTCTCCCACACCCCTTCCACCGTCTTAGAACGATACCCACTGGGGTTTGTTGTTTATTATCCCTCTTCACTCCTGTTTCTCTTTTCTGATGTTTCCTCTTCTCCTCCGATGTTGATCATCTTGTCCATTACGACCTAATGCTAGACATGCAGTTCATTGCTTTTCCTTTCGGTCGTCGTACATCTTCTCAGACCTTCTCACCCTCCTCTGACAGCACAGCGCAACGTCGCTGTCACACGCCGCACTGTGCGTTGCGTTGCAATCGTAACGACTAATCAAGAAGGATTAAATAAAGAGAGGAGGCGATTCAGGAGCAGCGTCATTAAGAATTGAAGAAGAAAAAAAAAAAAAAAAAGAAAGAAATACTCGATTGAATATGCATCCCCCTGCCCCCGGGGTTCGTTTTCTTGCGATGCCAGTAAATGATCGTGATGTATTGATGATGATTTGGAAAAGGAGTAACTCCATTTCCATCCCATCGTGGGATTTCCCGAGAAGTGATGGAGCAAAAAAGAGGTTAGCAATGAAATAAATATTTATTTTAAGAAAAAGAAAAAAAAAAAAACACGAAGAACAGGGATGAGGGAAAAAAAAAGAATATGAAGAAGGGAAATACGGAAGTGATGACATGATTTCCCTCCCCTCACGCCCCTTTTCAGAAAAAGGGATAGAAACAAAATGGTTAGGATATAGCAGACTGAATATATCCATAGTCCTTTCCCTTTCCTTCCACTTCATATACTGAATTGCGTGCATTTCATGTCCTTCTTCTCTCAAAATATTTGGAACTCCCCATTGCAGCAATACTGGTATCCATCACCCACTCGCCAACGCCGAGGTACCTATCGACCCATCGCTTCACGTCGATGTTGTCGCTGAGAGGTCTATCTTGTTCGAAGTTTGGACTGTAGGTGTTCTCACGAAAAAGGATGGACGCGCCACCGTAGGGAGGAAGGAAGAGGAATCATAACAGGATGCTGGATGGAGTGGAAGAGGGTTTGGTGATGATGGTTGATGAACATGATGGGATGGGCGATGGTGTTGGCTGGAAAGGAGAAGCCGGAGAGTACCAGCGTGTGCGCAGTTGATGGGGCAATTGCAGGGAGATTGGTATGTGGTCGATCGATCTAATCGCATGTTTGGAAGTGATGATGCTTTCTGGAAGTGAGGCCGTCATCACTGTTTAGCTCCACCCGCGTGCGACCTGTCAAGCGCTCGAATTTCACGGTGCCGCCTCGGTCCAGCTTGTCGTGGGTTGAGGTTGTTGATTTGATATTCGCGGGGTGAGATATTGTGTCCGAATCAGTATCCGCCATAGTCATCAGCATCACCACCACCTTATCCAATTCTATCCAATCCAATTAACTCCCGATTGTAGGAGGTTCCTCTTCTCCTCCCTCCCTTCGGAAGCGATATCCGTGGATAGTGTTAGCGCACTGACATGACTAGGGCCGGGGATTGTATAGCAATCTTTTCCCTTCTCCTTCTTCTTCTTCCTCTTCTCCTCTTCCTCTTGCCTCAGCCCAGCCTAGCCGTGGTATGACTAAGTGACATGTTCGTGACATGCCCGTAACATGTCATGACGGCATGTCTGATCGAGGAGAAGGGGAAGAAGGAATGAGAGAGGTGGGTGGGGGGGAAGGGAAAGAAAAAGACAAGGGAATAATCAGGATATCTTTCTTTACGTTAGACCAGTAGATCTCTTGACACCGGCAAGAAAAGCAGAGACTGTAGAGAAGAGAAATCCGGGTTAGAATAAAAAAACCCTTTTCTTACTATGAATCCCATACATGTATGAGGGCTTGCAATTGGCTTGGGATGATAATGGGGAGCAAGTTTCTTTACATACATAAGACGGCATCAAAAGCGTAGTGGGTGAGTTTGCCGAGCTGGTGCCGGGAGCTGGTTAGGGGAGAACATTTGAAGAGAGGAGGAGGAGGAGAAGGATGATGGTGTGGGAATGGGATGGTGGGTTATGGGTGTTTGTTTGTTACCATTGTGGATTGGAGGTATGTAGCTGTGATGTGGTTCGATTGGGTATGAATGCGATGGTGGTGATGATGATGATGATGATGATGATTGTTTCTCAGGACGAGTTGATTGATGAAGCCGGAAAAAATGACCAAAACAACGGGAAATGAGGAGATGGATTGATGCAAAACAGCGGAAGAGAAGGAAAGAGATAAGATAAGATAAGATGAGATGATGTTGGGATTGATTGATGAGATATGATATGATGTAGATTGATACACTCTTGATAAGATAAGATCAATCTGTAACGTCCTCCTGATTAGGAAATTTCAACGTTCGTCAATCTTCCTCATCAACATCTTCATCTTTCTCATCATCATCATCATCATCATCTATCTCATTCTTCCTCTTCTGTACTGTAAAAGAAAAAGCATATGAATGACAAAAGACTGGGAGATACTGATTTCTTACTTACACTCTCTACGCCCGTTACTACCCGTAAAAAGAAGCAAAAAATAAGTGAGAAAAAGGAAAAGGAAAGAAAAACTATAACCAGATCTTCCTCATCACATCACAATTAACATCCGGTTTCCGAGGATCCAGAATTCAGGTTCCAGAGCTACGGACGAGACGAGAGCGAGAAACGAGACCCAGGCGAGATGTGAGAAGACTGTGGCACGAGAAAAGATATGGTAACTTGACAGGAGTAGAGGGGCAGAAGAGTAAGATAGGAGGAGGGGAAAGACAAGTGCAAAAAGGAGAGAGAGAGGGAGAGGGAAACTGGAAGTGAAAGTGGAGCAGAGGAAAACTTCCTGAATTCTGCATTGCGTACCGCACGATAAAAAAAAGAGAGAGAGGGAAGGGAGACAAAAGAGACAAGCTACAGTACGAACGAACGGATGAACGACGCTGAAAGGGCTCGATATCCAAAGGAAGAAGGAGAAGGAGAAGGAGAAGGAAAAGGAAAAGGAAAAGGAAATGGAAATGGAAATGGAAATGGAAATGGGAAGAGTGATCCAATCCAGGGGACAGCGCTTCATCCAGCCATCGATACACACAAGGATATCATCATAATAATCATCATCATCATCATCATCAAACAAGGAAGGAATAATAAGCCGTGTTCCTCAGATGATCCTCACCCTTTTTCGTTTCCCTCGCTTGTTGCGACTTGGTGTCGTGTCGTTGGAATCTCTTTCCGAAAGGGGGAATAAAATCAAAAAGGTGGTTCTCTTTTTTCTTCCTCCTCTGCATCTTCTTCTGCCTAATTTTTCTATTTTCTCTTTTCTCTTTTCTCTTCCTCTTCCTCTTTCTTACTCTTCCTTTTCTTATTCCTCCCACTGATCACTGTCGGTTTCATCAGACACCAGAGCTTCTTTCCTAAGACTTACCTTCATCTCACTCATCAACATCGTCAAAATGGCCGCTATCGATCATCTTCGCAACCGCTCCAAGTTGGAGTGGCACTCCCAGCTTAACCCCGCCTGTGCTCCTGCTAAGCCATATCGTCGCACCTCCATCATCTGCACTATCGGTAAGTTGACTCTTGGTCCTGTTTGACTGTGAATCCCAGTTGTTCTCCAACTTGAATCGGGTTGAAGGGGATTGCATTAAATTTGCCCTATCTTTCGTCCTTTACTTTCGCCATCATTCTCTTCTCCCTTTACGTGGTCTTCTCCCTTTACGTGGTCTTCTCCCTTTACGTGGGCGGTTTACATCATTCAACCCGGCGGGGAAGAGTGGAACTTTACCGTACAGAAATCGGAGCTCAAAATATTTGACAGCAAGAGGGGCCAAAAGGGACGAATGCGAGGAAATGAACCAGCTAACATCCTTTCTCAGGCCCCAAGACCAACTCTGTTGAAATGATCAACAAGCTCCGCATCGCTGGTCTCAATGTCGTCCGTATGAACTTCTCTCACGGTTCCTATGAGGTATGTTGATCTGCCCACCCTTGCTTCTCTCCCGCTTTACTCTCTCGTACGAGCTTATTTTCAACCGGTTCAAACCCAATTTCTAACTTTATTTTCTCTCTCTCCCAAACAGTATCATCAGTCTGTCATCGACAATGCCCGTGAGGCTGAGAAGGTTATGGCTGGCCGCCCTCTCGCCATCGCTCTTGATACCAAGGGTCCTGAAATCCGTACTGGTAACACTCCCAACGACCAGGACATTCCTCTTCCTGCTGGCAAGGAGTTCCTCATTACCACCGATGATCAATATGCTACCAACTCCACTGATGAGCATATGTGAGTCCACTCCGTTCTTCTCTCCCTCTAACTCTGCCGCCATCCGCCTTAGCGCCTCCCAAAGCTAACATCTCACTCCAGGTATGTCGACTACAAGAACATTACCAAGGTCATTGCTCCTGGCAAGCTCATCTACGTTGATGATGGTATTCTCTCTCTTGAGGTCATTGAGGTCGTTGATGATAAGACCCTGAAAGTCCGTGCACTCAACTCTGGTGCTGTTGCTTCCAAGAAGGGTGTCAACCTTCCTGGCACTGATGTCGATCTCCCCGCCTTGTCCGAGAAGGATATCTCTGATCTCCGCTTCGGTGTCAAGAACGGTGTCAACATGGTTTTCGCCTCTTTCATCCGCCGCGGTCAGGATATCAAGCACATCCGTGACATCCTTGGTGAGGATGGCAAGGAGATCCAGATCATCGCCAAGATTGAGAACCAGCAGGGTGTCAACAACTTTGATGAGATTCTCAAGGAGACCGATGGTGTCATGGTTGCCCGTGGTGATCTTGGTATTGAGATCCCCGCCTCACAGGTCTTTATTGCCCAGAAGATGATGATTGCCAAGTGCAACATCGCCGGCAAGCCCGTCATCTGCGCCACCCAGATGCTCGAGTCCATGACCTACAACCCCCGCCCAACTCGTGCCGAAGTCTCTGATGTTGCCAACGCCGTCCTTGACGGTGCCGACTGCGTCATGCTTTCCGGTGAGACCGCTAAGGGCAAGTACCCCGAGAACGCCGTCCGCATGATGCACGAGACTTGTCTCCTCGCTGAGGTTACTATTCCTTATGTCTCCGTCTTCGACGAGCTCCGTAACTTGACTCCTCGCCCCGTTCACCCCGTTGACGCCATCGCTATGGCCGCCGTCTCTGCCTCCATTGAGCTCAACGCTGGTGCTATCCTTGTCCTTACCACCTCCGGCCACACTGCTCGTGCTCTCAGCAAGTACCGTCCCGTCTGCCCCATTATCATGGTCACCCGTAACCCCAAGGCTGCCCGCTACTCCCACCTGTACCGCGGTGTCTATCCCTTCGTCTTCCCCGAGGCCAAGCCTGATTTCTCCGTCAAGATCTGGCAGGAGGATGTCGACCGCAGACTCAAGTTCGGTATTGAGAACACCATCAAGCTTGGTGTCCTTGCACGCGGTGACAATGTCGTCTGCGTCCAGGGCTGGAAGGGTGGTATGGGCCACACCAACACCATCCGTGTTGTTCCTGCCCAGGAGGATCTTGGGCTTGCTGGTCAGTAATTTGGTCAATTGCCAGCGTCAGATATTGGTTATGTTGCTGAAGCAGTGTTGCCTTCTGATCTGATGTGATGGTCTTGCTATTCGTCTTTTTCCGTTATGTATGTGCTGCAGGGCAGTTACATCTTATTTCTTTAAAGACGAAAACATTTTCATCGTTCTTGTTGTCGATGGTGTGCAACCGACACAGAATTGTCGTCAATTACAAAGCAAAAGAACCCACATGTCATCGGTGGATAATCTTTAATGATGGATACGGAAAAGAAAATAATAAAAATCTATCTGGTGTTTTGATGTTTCCTCTTCCTCCCCACCCTTAGCCTTGATGAAAGTCATGATGATATTCTTTCTCTCTTTATCAAACGATATGTGAAAAGCAAGTAAGACACCACTCAGTACATGTAGATCTTATTAATTGTCGTTCTCTCAAGTAACTCGTCCTTCCTCGCCTGATTTGCATATCGCAGCTCTATACCTCATCTTTCATGCCTCATGTTACGTACTACAACCTTTTCAAAATATCCTCAAGAACCTCACCAGTTTTCGCCTTCCCACCCAAATCAGGCGTCAACACCTTCCTTTCATCCAAACTCTCGTCCACAGCTTTATAAATCTTTCCCGCAACTTCTTGTTCTCCCAAAAACTCCAACATCAACGCCGCGCTTCTCAACGTCGCCACCGGATTCGCAATCTGCAAGCCCTCAATATCAGGCGCTGAGCCATGACACGGTTCACCGATTGCAAAGCCATCGGTGACATTCGCGGAAGGGACAAGACCCAAGGAACCAACGAGGGCGGCAGCTCCGTCGGAGAGGATATCACCGTACAAGTTGGGCGCAACGATGACGTCGTAGTAGTGTGGTTGTCTGAAGAGTTGGTAGACCATTGAATCGATGATTCCCTCTTTGACGACGACGATATCCTTGAAGGCTGGGTCGGATAGTGCTGTTCGTGATACTTCTCGGAATAATCCATCTGTCTGACTCAGAACATTCGACTTGTGCGCGATGGTGACCATCGGCTTTTCCCTGCTCGGTACGTTCCCAGACGCACTGCTGCCACCACCACCACCATTACGACCAGCAGCAGCAGCAGCAGCACTGTCTCTAACCTTCTGTCTACCCAGGGCGATCTTTCCCGCCATAGTAGCTATTCTAAACGAAGCCTCCTCTGAGATCTGTTTAATCGCTTCCGCGACTCGACCACGCGGCGTCTCCCGTGTAGTTTCACGCTTAATGTATAGATCTTCGGTATTCTCGCGCACAATGACCAAATCAATCGGTTTGCCATGGACCCCCGTTCCCGCTGCGGTGGATTTCACGGGTCGTACATTAGCGTAGAGATCGAGTTTTTTGCGTAGAGCGACTATGGGGGAGGAATAGCCTTCGACTTTAATCGACGGGGAGCTGTTGTTCATCTCTTCTCATTAGGTTGATCCTTTCCCTTGGGTCTTGGTCTCTCCAGAATGATAACCCGATCGTGGTGTATACGATTTTCATGCTTATCATCCTTTGTCTCTCTCTTCCCCCTTTGATTTGATGAAGACATACCTAACAGCACCAAATAACGCACCATCACACTCCTTCAGCGTCTCGACAGTCTTATCCGGCAATGCGGTACCGGTCTGCTTGAACGTGGCCCAGCCGGCTTCAAGATCGACGAAGGAGAAGTTCAAACCGCATGAAGCGGGAAGAGACTCGAGAAGACGGCGGCCAGCCTGTATGAGAAAAAAAAAGCCGTCCAATTAGTATCCGACTTCTCCTTTTCTAAATGATGATGATGAAATGGATTGCAATTGAGCCGAAATATTCTAATGGTGTGTGTGTGTGAGTGCGTCTTTGAATTGGAATCATAAGTACCGGTATAACCTCCCGACCAATACCATCACCGGGGATGAGGCCTTAGGAATATTGTCAGTGTCATGTCCCATCAGAATCCGACATTTTCATTACTATTACTAGTTTAGTGTACCTATTCTCAATGATCGAGCAGCAGTTCTGGCACCAGCCATATCGTGCGTGAGAATCTGAATTGCAATTGGCGATGGAAACACGCAAGAAGGACGGAACAACAAAAGCAAAGGGAAGAAGAGGATGATGATGACGATGATGATGAAGAAGAAGACGAAGAAGAAAGATATGAATTCACTTAATATATCTCCGATGCTCGGGAAAGAAATCACCCTATGTTGGTCCTGTGGGGGCCTATTCATATGCGTCAAAGCGAAGGAGTCATAGCATGACGGACAGGCAGACAGGATAGATAGTATGGCAATGAGGTAGTGAGGCAGTGAGACAGGTCTTTTGGGGGAAGCAGAGAATCCCAAAAATCATCGTGATCATCGTAATGAAGCAGAGGACAAGGGATTGGAATGGTATTGGCATTGATTTGGCAATGAACGTTGATTGAAGTTTGGAAAGCAAGTAGAAGAAACATAAGAAGGACGCAAATTCACACATGACACTCACACTCAGAAATCATCGAGGGGAAAAAAGTAAAACAAGAAAATATCAACCGAGCAGAAGGAAGCAAGAAAAGAATCACAGCAAGATGATGTCAAAAGATGTTGCGTCTCCCTCCCATCGTTTCATGATGAGGCGAAGCATAGGAAGGAAAGGAATAGGTGGTCTCAAAAGAGAAGAGCAATCAGGGAAAGAGGTCTTGAGGAGTTGGAGACGAAGACAAAAGAAAAGGGAGAGCAGCCAGAAAAACAGCCAACAAGACTGACTGATGCCCCCCTTTACCGATATGTCTTGCCAGTCAATTCATGAGCTTCTCCTCCTTCTCTTCAGACTGTGGTTGTTTCTCCTCGGTCATCTTGTCTTCCTTCCCTTCAACCTTCCCATCCTTCACAGCATTCACCTCTCCCGCTTCCTTGGGCTCATCACCATGTTTGACAGCATTTTCGGCGGCCGTCACTGTTTTCCCGGTAGTTTCAGCCTGCTGCTTCTCTTCTTCCTTTACAGTAACGGCGACGGACTTCCCCGCCTCAACAGGAGCAGGTTCTTCCACCTTCGCTCCCTTCGGTTGAGCAGTATTCGACTCGGTAGCAGCAGCTTCCTTCGGTGCAACCTCTCCTGCTGTTGTAATTTCTGGCTTCTTACCTTCAGGAAGGGAAGGTGATGCTGTGCCATTCTTTTCTTCTTCAGCCGGCGCATCAACGGATGCAGCAGAAGCAGGAGCGGCAGTATCAATTTCCTTTGTAGCTGAGTTAACATCCTCCGCAGCGCTTTTATCAGAAGCAGGTTCAATGGCTTCTTCCTTCGTAACAACCTCACCTCCCTTACGTTCTTCCTTTTTCTCCACTTTTTTCTTTCCAACTTCATTCTCCTTCTCCTTCTCAGCAGCCCTCACAGCCGCACTCGTATCAGGCGTCTTCGACACCCTTCTCTTGGCTGTATGCCCCGCCCCACTAGATGAAGCATGTGCAGAATGCTTGACAACCCGAGTCGGTGACTTACTCTTCGCCGTACGCGCAGGATGATTTCCACTAGCTGTCGCGGCGGCAGCAGCAACACCAGCACCGGCTGCTGCACCATCAGCGGTATCATGCTTATCGTGCATCTTCTTCGCCGAACTTGCGGTAGGACGCATCATGCGTGCAAGGAATGATCCATCGGAGGGAGCTTTATGGCCAGCACTGCTCACGCGAGAACGTGAGCGCGCTTCACCGTTACCGTTACCGTTACCACCGTGATGCGTACTGGCAGCCAAGTTGCTACCGCCTATTGAACTCGAGGCAATATGGCAGTAGCCGGGCACACGGCGGGCGCTTGTAGCACGGACAGCGGCCCCTCCTCCTGCTGCACCTGCTGCGGTTCGAGAGGAGGTTGTTCCAGAGGCGGCGGTTGCCGAATCATTTGCATAAGCGGTGGTATTAGCTGTCGATGACGATGAGGACGATGATTGGCCGAAGCCGGTACTACCTCCGTGGGTTGATATTGAGGAACGTACACTTCTCAATTGGGGGTCACGCCTTGCAGTGGTAGTGGTGGTGGTGTTATTGTTGAAGGAGCCAGCTCCAAAGGTAGGTGCGCTTGCCTTTGTTGTAAGGTGTGATCTGTTAGCGGTAGAGCCGCTGACGGGGTGAGTTGATGTATGTGTAGAGGTGGTGGAGCGGGTGGTTTTGGTGGGCGATTTGGTCGTCCGCCCAGAACGGGAGGTGGTTGCGACGGCTGGTTTGGCGGGGCTATGTGCGCTGGTGGAAGTGCTTGTCATCGTCGCAGTTGATGATTTGTGAGAGGTAGTAGGAGCGGCAGTCTTTGATGTGCTTCCGGCGGGTACGGATAACGGGCGTGTCGTGGTAGGTTTGGTGGGGGTGGTAGTTCTTGCATGCCCGACATTTAAAGGCTTTCTAGCAGCAGTAGTCGTAGTCTTTGAGGTAAACTTTGCTGCAGAGGTTGAGGAAGGAATAGACCTTGTCCTGGTCTTGAGGTCCTTGTTCGTGGCGGAGGCCTTGACGGGGGATGCTTTGGCAGTCTGCTTGACTTGTGGCTCTGCCTGTGCCTGTGACTGCGCTTGTGCCTGTGCCTGTGGTTGCGATTGTGGTTGTTGTGGTGATGATGATGATGGTGATGTTTTCTTTGTGTCATTGGCAGTGTCAGTAGTACTGGCAATGGCATCAGCATTGGCATCGGTGCTTATGGTGTCGGTGGGAGTGGTAGGAGTTGCTTCGTTTGATGGTGAATTTTCTTGCTCTTTGTGCTTTTCCTGCTTCTCCTGCTCCTCATCGACCAAGTTCTCCTTCATACTTTGGGAAGCAGGAGGAATGACAGCACCATCAGCAGCAATGGATTGAGCATTGGTGGCTGTGTCTGTCTTCTCCTGTGGTGGGGCAGGATCAGCAGCAGCAGCAGGAGTAATGATAGGAGACTGGGTGGCAGAGACAGTCGCCGTAGCGGTAGCGGTAGCGGTCGCAGTGGTAGGAATATTAGGTTGGGGAGATTGGTTCTCCTTTTCATTTTCCTTCTTCTTCTCTTCGACTGCAATGATCTCTTCCTCAAAAGGAGATCCCTTCAAAATACTACCCAACGATTGCGCAGATTCGTCGTTGAAGGAAGGAGAG